>OY735207.1:58275112-58320112 GCA_963457665.1 Thysanoteuthis rhombus
CTAATTATGGGTGAACTAAATGAAGAAAGCAAGAAAGTCAGCTTACGCATGAACTTCAGAGAGACGAAGATCATGTGCAACAACCACATTGGAGATAAAAACACCAAGATCAAAATCGAGGACACAGAACTGGAGGAAGTAGATCACTACTACCAGGTACTTTCCCCGTAAACAAGGCATTTTCGTGCTTATTTTCAAATATATGCGAGATCTGTCCGGAAATAATCAGAAGTGACTTTACCGTAGTTACTCGCTTCAACACAAAAGCAAGATGTCACATGATGTGGATTTAATGCTTAGCTTTCGTATAGAAAGCTTCAAAAATGCTCTGAAAAGGTGCTGTCCTAGGTATTGCAGCTCCCCCAAGACTGGGCAGATTTACTTTTTGTGGACAGGGGACAATGCTGAACCTCAATAGACCAGCATCGGCCACCGTATTTCACTAGCGCAAAGCTCAAGAAGTATGTACTACTAACAAATACTACACTTTGAATTGTATGTGTAAACGGACACTCTGTTGAGCTGCTTAGTCGGCGTTGAGACGCCATTGACTGTGTGTTACTGTCGCATTTTCTATGACAGAGCTTACCGATTGTCCATAAGCCGTGCAGGAGTTCTTGACAAAACAAAGCATCGGCCACTACTGTCAGTTTCTTACGATCCAGATTTGATTTTGTACGACTTCTTGCTCTTACTTAATCTCCTTGATGTCGTCGACAGTCTGGAACGAGGCAGTAGATGTCAATCCTCGACGATGTCTTTGCCTTAAAAAGAGAAATGGATAACTGAGATAAGTGTGACGGTTGTTTGAAATGGGCTAATGTGCTATTGCCTTTGGTAGGCTTTTTTGTCCTTGACGTTGAGTGACCGGACACTTTTTGGACAGGTCTCGTGTATTGATGGTGAAAATTGGCGGAACTGATTAATGACTGAATGAGAGAAAAAAACATTCGATTTAAAATAAAGATCGATGTCACTTTCTTTCTTTATGTTCTTTTGATTTAGAATTGTCTGATAACGAGGAGAATAGAACACAATTTACACTCCCTGACCCGATCAATATCCTCAAATGCAATGGGGTTTATTCTATATCAAATGACCATGTGTAATTGAATCAATATTACATCAAATGAAAAGTATAAATGTAGTAAAATTACAAGAAGGGAATGATATGCACGTTCTTTTAATGATTTGCTTCATAAATATTATACCCTTGATCTCAGTCCATCCATGTCTCTCTCTTTCTCCACAACTACACACACATGCACACATATACGTGCACACACAAGTACTTCATCCCTGTCTTCCTCATAGTGTGTACCAAAACTTGCAACCGTCTCTATTGACTGCTAGCGATGGTAACTTTGTAGTTCCTACACTTCTCAAAAAAGTCTTCATACGCTACATGTTCTATCCGTCTTCTTACACCACGTCTTGTCCTTCTTGCTCTTCTTCTTTCCATACCATTACAAAAGAAGGATCACTAGACGAGTGGTTCTAAAGATTTTTTGCGTATTTTTTTTATTTGTTTTTTGTATGGTGCACTGAGAGATGTATCTGATTTACATGGCACTCCAAATGTTGGGAGGAAGCAAATTGGGAAAAAACGAAACCTTTATACCAGCCAAATGATATACGCACTCATTAACCATTTTCTCTGTTGCTAAAATATTGAGATATCTCAAAATCAAGTGATAAAACAATTAGATTGAGAACTCTTAGGCAGAAGCAGAACAGACATAAAACCTGCACAGGACACATTCAGAAATCAAAATACTTCTTCTTCTTCTTCTTCTTCTTCTTCTTCTTCTTCTTCTTCTTCTTCTTCTTCTTCTTCTTCTTCTTCTTCTTCTTCTTCTTCTTCTTCTTCTTCTTCTTCTTCTTCTTCTTCTTCTTCTTCTTCTTCTTCTTCTTCTTCTTCTTCTTCTTCTTCTTCTTCTTCTTCTTCTTCTTCTTCTTCTTCTTCTTCTTCTTCTTCTTCTTCTTCTTCTTCTTCTTCTTCTTCTTCTTCTTCTTCTTCTTCTTCTTCTTCTTCTTCTTCTTCTTCTTCTTCTTCTTCTTCTTCTTCTTCTTCAGGATCCGTAACTTTGACATAAGATGACAGTGATTATTTGTCTGATTAAACCCAGCTCCAAAGGTTTCCAGACAAAAAAAAAGTATCCGTCAAACAGACAGCACATTTGTACAAGAATCCTAACTGAATCCGTACATTTCAAGTTACTTAATACATCACGATAAATCTGTTATTCATTTGAATTTATAAAAAAATATTGAATGAAAGTACTTCACTAGTACTAATCCAGTTAAAATACCCGTACTCCAGTGTTTCCTTTTGACTGATACCTTCTGTCTCGATGCCTTTTCACTGATTACTTTCTGAGTATGGCCGATGCATGGCAGGGTTCATATCCTTCCCTGTTGTCAGGTCATCACCTTTCAGCGCATCATTGTGTACCAAACTGTCTGCAAAGCTCTTGGAGTCACCGTATTCTCCGTCATTCGACGCCTCTGACCTTGGTTGTATGAACTATTTTCGATATTGCGGATAATAAGGACGTAAGACATGGGGGTAATGTGCCTTACCCGCCAACAATGGCCGATTACATTTGGATACGGAATAGTAGGAAGATCTGTTCATGATCCTCGGCTTACTGCACCTGTTATTCCCAGACGGTCACAAACATAATACCTCCACTGGACACATTCAAAAATCAAAAACATGTTTGTGTATTTTGAAAAAAATATGCTACTTGAAGAGAGTCGCGATACGCAGTTTGAGAACTATTACATCAGTCATATCTGTCTACAAAATGTGTTTATCGTCTGTTATTCAATGCGCATGCGCGTAGAGAGCAGAAAAATAAATTCTCTTGTTTTGAGAGAAAGTCAAGATATGTAATTCTAAGAGACATTGAATAGCAATCATTCGCTTACAAATTAATAAACATTTATTTAATGTAATTTTCAATTATCACAAAAGCACAAAATTTCTTGTCAGCATATCTGAAAACAATTTCGCATTATTCGATGAAAAATATGTGTCTCTTTTCATTGAAATCGGATTTCTTTGATTTAATATAAAATCTTTTATTTTTTCAGTTAGTTTTCTCGCAATTATCCTAAAAGCTTATCATTGCTTCTTCATTTATTCACAGAATATTGATTTTGAAAAATGAGTCAGATTCTTTGAACCATCCTCCGTTTTATTCTCCTCTCCAGAATCTGTGTGCATTCTCTGTCTCTCTCTCCCTCTCTCTCTCTCTCTCTCTCTCTCTCTCTCTCTGTCTCTGTCTCTGTCTCTCTGCTTATATCTATCTGAGCTCAGTTATTTATCTATGTTCGATTGTTAAATGCTTCGGATATTTCTAAGCGATCATCTTTTGGACAGGACAGTCATTGACGTGTCACGTATATTGGGTGAGAACAGAAACGACAAGAACACTTAATTGGGGACACTGGATGTCCAGCCAACAATGCCGCCGTAATTACTTGGTTTTGTTCTTCATTCTTTGTTCCTTCTGATAACAAACTAACGAAAATTGACAAGATCCCTCCCAATAAATGGAGAAGATAACAGCGAATTTGTTCACATTATGATACAAGCATGAAATTCGTGTTGTTTGTTTACCAGAAATTTCTGGTAAGATCTGTCGATGACACTTGATAATCCAAGATGGCCATCATTTTTAAGATGGCTGCCAGATTGGTCTCCTACAGTAGATTTTTTTCCAATGTGCGTATTTGGTCGATTTGAATGATCTTGGTATCAATTTGCAAATAATGAAACATGCTAAAATAGCTTTCACAAGTCGAGCATTGGTATAATGATTGTAGTGGTATTATATGTAATTAGTGTGGGAAAGGTAACCAAGAATGTGACAATATACCTGCATTGTTCATAAGTGAATATGTTTCTATTTGCAACTGCTCACAGGTACAGCGACACAGTTTTGTGCACGAGAAACCAGGGAGGACACATTTCCCCACTTGCAACATTTCATACAGAAAACGTGGTCAATTTTTCTCATCTTGAAGAAATCTTCTCTAGTCGATGGGGGTCCAAAGTTGTTTTTATTAAACCACATCTGGATCTTATGACTTAAAGGATAGTATATATTCGAAGAGAGCTGGGATCCATCGCGCATAACTTTCATCGTTATCTAGTCCTGAGTGTGCTTCACAAATAAAATTGAAGTCTCTTTCTATGAATGAGATGGATCAGGATGAAAATTGTACGCTCTGTGTCTGGCACAAGACTATAACTGTTGGCTCTTCAGCCTCCATAATTAACACAATTCTTCAAATTTTATTTCTGATCGGCTGGACTCAGCAGTGCAATAGTCATGTTATACTCCCTTCATCATCTTGCACGAACTGTGTCCGTGTGTCACAGACACATGGTGGTCGCGGTCGTTGGGGTAGTTTTCCGTCAACAACCGGTCATCGAACCCTTGGCTGAATGATGATACTGCGGTTTTTCGTTTCCAAAAACACATTTTTTTATTTCCTCTTTCGCCTATAGGGGAATCATTCTGTTTTTGTAAATCAGTCATGTGTTTTGTTATTCATGTGATCGAGATTTATCAGCATCAGCAGCAGCCTTATACAATTTTGTTAGACAGATCTTTCTATCATGGGAGTCCTTAAGCTTACACTTTCTGAACTTGTTCAATTTGTCTTGCTATCTTACAGTCTGTCAGCCACATTCTTGCACGTGATCTCTGAGGATTCAGGATGTGGGTCGTGATGTCCAGCAATTGTTGATATTCTTGCAACATGACAAACCCATTGCTCCCACAGTTTTTGAATGGCTTCTACGATATCTAGGACTCTCAGATATACTATGCTGTCTTGCGATCCCTCGACAAGATTGAGCACTATTCTTTCCTGTGCAAGTTTGATGGTTCTCTATCTGAGGGTCTGTCTCTTAGTTAGGCTCCATATTTCTGTTCTATAGGAGACAATCAGGAAAATGCATTGGTTGCATACCCCTTTTATAGGAGTGATGGGTTTTTCAAGTTCTTGAAGGGCTGAAATAGCTCTGCTGAACGCTTGCCAATTCACAATACAATACTTGTATACACTAAAAACACATTTTTTGTCTAGAGTGATCAAAAGGGAGTAAGTACCATAAGATTGGTTTGTTTTCTATCACAAAACGCAAATTTCATTAAGTTAAAAAAGGAAAAACAGGAACCCACATTGATTTTAAAACATCAGATTTGGGTTTGAAAACCAAGCAATGTTTGCCTTGCTCTACACCACTGAGCTCGGATTTATGAACTACTCAGCCTCATTTGCTGCGGACACTTGAAGTGCACAGCTGGACAAACTACTTGATGACATTATTGCTGTAATACGCCAGGCGTTCTGTCTGGTGTTGTGTAAACAACGTTTTGATATCTGTGCAAATCGGACAATATATATGCCGATACCGTTATATATGATAGGCCCAAAAGAACGGGGTCTTATCTAATAGGTTTGAAAACATCAAGATCGACGCGAAAATAATTGGAACTGGCCAAAAACACATATTTCTGTGGAGAATATTAATTTTTAGAGACAAAATAGGCAGCCCTAAAAAAAATGGTCTCAATTTTAGATTCTCAAATGGCCAATCGAGCAGATTTGATCAGAGATCTCTGCAGAGCAGACAGACAAAATTCCATGCTTGTATCATAACGTGCGCTCCTCCCGCGAATATGCATTTCATTAGCTTGTTTTCCGCAGAGAGCAGTCCGAATTGGAAAATTTTTGTCTGCTTTCGTAAAGTTTTCCAATTTAATTTTTGAATAACTACTCAACGGTTTGTTGTCTCTTTAGCTAAGCTTGAGTTGCACTTACGAGTGATTTCGTCAGATCGTCACTTCTTTGAGATCAATCGGCGATAGATGTATCGACGATTGAATGTCGACATGAGTGTTCTTACGAACTTGCGATACGTCTGGAACCTCTCTGCCAATCCAGTCGTAGCTATAGGAAAGATACTTTTTTTTAACGATCGAGTCAGATATTGAAGCTAGTCAGAGGGGTGGAAAGTACTTCGCGTCCCCCCCTTTTCAACTAAATGGAAAATTAGAATTAAAATTGTGACTTTTTTGTATCATCACGGGGAACTTTGTTTGATTAGTAATGCCAATTTCTATATTTTTCATCATTTCCATGAAATTTTGATAATCTTATATCATTTTTCCTCATTTTTGGACATGAACATGTATCGTATTAATATCTTCAATAAACGACGTTGAGATAAGAGTAAACACCGGATCAAAAATAGCTTATGAATAGTTTTGTAATAAAATAAAGTTTTTTCATGATTTAATAGAGCATTTAGTATATCTAAAATATTGTTTGAGGCGAGGAGAAAAAATGGTTTTACAAGTGGCGTTATTTGAAAGTAGCGATAAATCACTTGCGAAAATCATTCTTTTCGATTCTTTTTATACATTTGTCCTAACCACTTTATTTCTTTTTTCGCAAAAACAAAGTCTTGGCTTCACTTATCTTTGCTTTGTATAAATTAAAATAAATAATTTCTACGATTGATTTAAAACTAGTTTTTGAATTTATTTTTATTCTTATATCATAGTATTATTTTCTGCGGAGATTGAGAGTTTAGTTGTAGCGATAGGAGCATTAAACGTCTCGATCTGAGATTAATAATATAAATCGGTGAAACTCCATGAAAAAAAAACAATTAACATATAGTTCAATCAGCGATAATTTGACTGGATCGTAATGGCAACTTTAACAATATTCTTGTGGAGCCTTACTGATACTGAGAGACGGACAGACTGACACAGGCCTGCGAAAGTTGAACAGGTCCAGAGAGTTATACTCTCAAGTTGAAATTTTACACATTATTGAAATAAGTTGACTATTGTTTGCCGGCAGCCATATCTCGGACCCCTTCCAGCTCCAGAAAGGAGTAAGAAAAGGTGATACCAGCTCACCTAAACTCTTCACAGCCTGCCTCGAGATGATCTTCAGAAGGCTAGACTGGGCGAGTAAAGGAATTAAAATAGACGGCGAGTATCTGAGCAACCTCAGATTCGCAGACGACATTGCCCCTTTCGCAGAGAACGTACACGACCTCCAACTAATGATAGATAAACTAAATGAGGAGAGCAAGAAAGTCGGCCTACACATGAACTTCAGCAAGACGAAGATCATGTGCAACAACCACATTGTAGATAAGAACACTAAAATCGAAATTGAGGACACAGAACTCGAGAAAGTAGACCACTACATCTACCTAGGGCAACGAATCTCCATGAGACCCTCAAAAGAAGAAGAAATCAAGCGAAGAATCACACTAGGATGGCAAGCCTTTGGCAGAGCTAGCTCAACCTTCAAAAATAATAAGATCCCATTAATCCTAAAGAGAAGGGTGTATAACCAATGCATCCTCCCGATAGTCACTTATGGAGCTGAAACATGGAACTTAACCAAGAAACAGACCTGTAAGCTGAGAACCATGCAACGTGCACATGAAAGAATAATGCTGGGCCTCACATGGAGAGACCACAAAACAGCACAACACATCCGGGAAAAGACAAGAGTTAGAGACATCATAGAATCCATAAAAAATCTCAAATGGCGGTGGACTGGCCATGTTGCAAGAATGGCTGACAATCGATGGACATCACGACTCACAACATGGATTCCCCGAGACCATATGCGCAACCGAGGCCGGCAAATATTAGATGGAGAGATGAACTAGACAAGTTCAGGAAGTACTGGCTCCGTGACGCCCATGATAGAGAGGTGTGGCAGATCCTGGGGAAGGTCTATGTCCAACGACGGACGCTAAAAGACTGATGATGATGATGATATATGTTCTGGTGTGCTTAAAGGGGTATAGAAAATGAAAACAGTAGGGCTTAACAACGAGCGTATTTATGCTATCCTATTTGCGTGTGTCTGTGTCTGTGTGTGTGTTGTTGTTGTTGTTGTTGTTGTTGTTGTTGTAGTAGTAGTAGTAGTAGTTTCGGAGCGGTAACAGTCCTCCAGTGCTTCATAAAAATCACTCAAGGAGGCCCTGGTTCAACCAGCTGAATAAATACGCGGTGTGACAGAGAAGGGCAAACACTGCTGATGGATATAAGTATTCCAAACTTCGAAATTTTGTTTTGATTTTTGGGGGGTTCAGATTTCAAGAGACTCCTTAGGCGAAAAATTCTTTTTTATTTTGTTTTTTTTTAAATTTGTATTTGAGAGAGGAGTTACGAATGTTTAAGCAGGCGCACATGCAGGAACATTACCCAGAAGAATAATGTCAGTACCGGTAATGGCAGGAAAAAAATAGATGGCTTAATGCACTCCCTTTTTCCTCTTGGTAATACACACACACACACACACACACACACACACACACATACACACACACACACACACACACACACACACATATATATATATATATATATATATATATATATATATATATATATATATATATATATATATATATATATATGAATATTTATGGAAAATATGTACACAATTAAGTACGAATACACACATACATATATAAGTATGCGTGTATGTGTTAAATACACAAACACATATATATACATATATAATGTAGTGAGTGCAATATATACATACATATATATATAAATATATATATATATATATATATATATATATATATATATATATACATATACACACATGTATATATATATATATAGAGAGAGAGAGACAGACAGACAGAGATAGATAGATAGATGGATGGATTGATGGATAGATAGATTGTTAGATAGATAGATGGATAGATAGATAGATAGATAGTGCAAATCCTATCTGATAGGCTTATTTCAATATCCTTATAATCCTCTAAAATTGACAGAATTTAGCCTCAAGAATTCTGATTTTTGTACATATTTTCCCATTGTATACTTTGGTTCCAACGGTTTTTTAGAATTTTCCATTCATTAAATGTTTGGTCCACATTCTGTCAATTATGAAGCCCTACATGAATGTTGAAATGAACTTTTCGCAATGTATCAGTTTCTGCATTCACGTCTAGCTGGCTTCTTCTATTACACTGAAGACATCTTCCAAAAGTATTTGTTCGGAAACATATTGATATATTCCTATTCCCACCTCCTAAGGAAACATGATCAGATTAAATGGAAGCAGATCAATGTAAGGTATATGAAGAAGATTTGCTAAAAAAATAGGGTATGCATCTTGCGCATGAGAAGATCATGCTCAACCTGAAATGGAGATATAACAAGACAACGGATGTCTCTGACATCATAGAAACCATTAAAATACTAAAATGGCAATGGGCAGGCCATGTTTCAAGAATGAAAGACAACTGATGGACATCACGTCTCACAACATGGATCCCCAGGGACCACATAAGAAACTGAGGCCGATAGAACACAAGATGGAGAGATGAACTGGACAGATTCAGGAAATGCTGACTCTGCGACGCCCATGATAGAGAACTGCGGTGAATCCAGGGGAAGGTCTATGTCCAACGACGGACGTTAAAAGACTGACGATGATGATGAAGGTATACAACAATTGCATCCTCCCGATAGTCACCAGTAGAGCTGAAACATGTAACCAAACCGAAAGGTTGGCCCTCAAACTGAGAACCAGGCAACATGAATAAAAGAGAATTCTGCATGGAGAGATCACAAGTGAGCTGGTTTATTAGGGAGAAAACAGTAGTCCAAGACATTATTAAATCCATTGGAAAACTTGAATGGTAATGAGCTGGTCCGGTTGCAAGAATGTCAGACAACCACTGGACATCACGACTAACTAAGCAGATCCCAAGTTATCACATGCGAACTGAGGCTGACAAAATAGGAGATAGCGTAACGAACTAGATAAGTTCTGAAAGTATTGGCTCTATGACGTCCACGATAGAGAGGTCAGTCTAATTTTGGTCAACTTCAAATGACGGATGCTAAAAGGATGATGATGATGATGATGATGGTGATGAAGATGGTGATGATGGAGACGACGAATAGTGTTTAGATCCAGTGTGTAGTGATCATTTCTGGGAACAAATCAGCATAAAATCACATCGGAAATGGAAGCCCCACTAAAAGCCCAATAAGAGATTTTTTTTGAAAAAAAAAATTCTTTTCTGTGGACATGATAAGAGGTAAATATCTGAGTGTTCATCTCTCTGACTCTGTTGATTCAGCCTGTACACGTGATACATAAATAGCTGTCAACCAAACTGACTTGAAAACTGGGAAAACTGACGTTGACAGTTCTTTATGACAGTTTCTGATATGACTTAGCAAAACTATAAAGAAAATAATTGTAATAATGAGTGTATCAAACCAGATTTGTGATAAGAAGCAAAAATGATCAGCCATTGTTGAAACTAAAAGACTTGAAGTTTTATTGGGAGAGTGTTTCGAACAAGCGTTCCGATGTAAAACGACAATAAGATTAAGTAACACTGCTTTGATAACAGCTACGACTTGCATACCAAAAAATGGAGAACCAACAACACACACAGAGCAATATGAAGAGCATAGCTAGGGATAACTGTGAGAAATTTGAAAAAAAAAGATGAACATTGGTCAGAAGGAGAAGGAGAATGAAAGATATTAGATAAATAATTCAGCCACAAAGACTGAAATGGGCTGATCACTTAGCAAGAAGATATTACCATAGAGCAGAAGGCTAACTTACTAAGGTACCACTGAGGCAGTGGAAACAGTAAGGAATGATTGCACCCAAGATAGAAGGATGCGATAGAGAGGTTTGATTTGCTTTGATATAAGTCGGTGCAATCGCCGTGCAAATACTTTTTGAACCTCTCCTATTCTTCTCGCAATCTTATATTCTGTCGTCTACAGTTCCATATGTGAACTCTGGAGATCCATTTTGTGATGCCCAGCGGTTGTCGACCATTCCTGCAACGTGATTAGCCCATTACCATTCGAGTTTTCTTACGGATTCTATGATGTCTTGCACTCCTACATTTCCCCTAATATACTGCGTTGTCCAGTGATATCTCCATCTGATATTGAGCCGGATTCTACCATGTGCACACTGCATGGTATTCATTTTGAGGGTTTCTTCGTTTGGTCCCAAGTTTCAGCTCCATAGCTGACTATACGGAGGATGTATTGGTTGTATACCCTGGGATTTTCTTGTTCTCGGGAATCGAGCTCGCTCAAACAAAAAAATGCTATCATAGAGTGATTCTTCGCTTGATTTCATCTTCTTTCGAAGATTCCAAGCAACAATGACAGAGTAAAACTATTGCTATAATTTACCATTGATGCTGATAATGATTAAGTGTACATTGCCCCAGAGTGTTGCGTGCTTGAATCTAATTATTTGCAACAATAACAACCCATTCCAGAGAAGTATCGTTACATGTAATGAAATATAATCCTTTCATGATACTGGTGAATGCATATTTTGATTAAACGAATGTTATCTCTCTTTCAATCAAATAAACATTGTATGTTTTGACTGTCAAACTTATTGCATGTGCTACATGCCTCATATATCAAATTTTATGTTAATTTTAAGGTTGTTTTTACAACACTCTAAGCGACTTCAGAGACTCAACGTGTGCCACTATATTGGATGTTGTGTTTGAAATAATATAAATACTGTAAAAACTGTTCCTGATTTCGATAGACTTATTCAGAACACGAGTCAAGGCATCATCTTTCTGTTTAGAAGCGTTACATTGGGTAACAAATATGAGCTTCCTTGCAATCTGAAAGTGAAGACTTACTTGTAACAAAAACAACGATTCGTAAGTAAAATGACGTGGAGGGAAGAAGTTATCATTAATTTATACGGGAAAATTCCGAGCATTGGCAGACTCCCAAACTCTTAGTCGTTGTATGTTAGGCTGAGCCATCGGAGGTTGAGCTGGTAGATGGAACAGGAGACAGGGGCAAAGGAAAAAAGAAGAGGATATTATGTTGCCTTATAGATGCTCCGCTCCAAAACAAATACTGGATGCTTTTTTTCGTAAATTCAAAAAGATGTAGCGAAGGGAACTTCCGAAAAGAGAGAGAGAAACCTGTATAGTTATATCTGCAGGGTATATATCCGTAAATTAGTCTACCTAAGAGGTATGTAAATGCAATCGCATTAAATCTACATAGATAAATGCTATTTCTCCGAAATATTTACCCGTGGAAGCTATCTCGTGCGATACGTAGAAATGCCAGCGTTTTCTGTTATCGCCGTAAATAAACTCGAGCAATCGCAAGTATCTTGTCCCCACGGGGCATGCATTTTGTCATCCAACCGAGCATCGCGCCTGTGTTATCTTTATACCTTGACTTTCACACTTCAGAGACCCTATTTTAAAGACGAAGAGATCCCGGGCGCAGCACTTATCTGTCTTCTCTGCCACTGGACCCGAACGAAGGAAAGATAAGGTCACTTAAGGATATTTACAGATATTAACAGAAATATACTCCGTCGGCGATCAGACCTCGATCCGATGATGATGGTTACGCAAATAAAGATGAGCAGAGCAAGCACACAAACACTCACACACACACACACACATGCACACTCACATATGTATATATATGTATGTGTGTGTGTGTGTGCGTGTGTGTGATGTGAAGAGGATTGACAATTTGAAAACACTCGAAGCTGAATAATTCATCTCTAATCTTTTATAGGTAACAAACATTTTATCTGAAATTTGGACTTTTTCTGGGCATCTGGCAGAGAATGATATGAGAAAAAAGTTTTTGAATGTACAGCAAGTAAAGCCAAGTCGTTATGCAGCACTAGTGGAATTTTTGTTATTAATGATGTCGCTGTGGATATAATTTTCAAAACCAACTGTTCATGATGGGAATGACGTTGTTACCAATGATGAATTTGAGATCTATTAGTCAGCTTCAAGTCTTGTCTACTCCAAATCGTCAACTTTCTTCAAATAATCTTGTCAGATCTGTATTCATTTTTCTAACACACACACACACACACACACACATATATATATTTATATATATATATATATATATATATATATATATATATATATATATATATATATATATATATATATATATATATGCGTGCATGTGTGAGTGTGTGTGTGCGCGTGCACGGTATGTGTGTGTGATTGAAGTGTGTACTTCCAAAATACGATACGTGACATTAAAAAAAATGTATTTTATTAAATTGAAAATAAAATTTTGCAATTGAATTTTTAATCTAATAACAATTCATATACGTACACGCATGTATATATATATATATATGAAAAATGTGCACACAAACATACAATCAAACATCCAAATTTATGTACATGAAGCTATGAGTATGTTTGAGTGTGTGCGTGTGTGTGTGTGTGTGTGTGTGTGTACGTGAGGTAATCCTCGATTATTTAGTTTGAAAATACAGATGCTGTGAAGCTATGTATATATATATTGGTGGCCCAAGGGAGAGGAACTGCATTTTTGACAAGACAAATATGGAAGAAATTCTTTAATATGTGTCTTCTTGCACAACACTACCAGAAGTGCTGGGATGTGCCAAAATGGTTTGAGTGCATCAAGTGTATTAACTGGCAGGTAATACAACCGAATCTTTGCGTGGGTATAGCACATCATCGGGTAGGTCCCCAGGGCAAACCAACGCAGGCCAACCTAATCACTCGGACAGCTCAACATAGCCTGTACAGCTTTTCGTGTGACCGTTATTGAAATATTTGAAGGTGAAAGTTTAGATTTGAGATTCCAATGGTATAATATTCACAGTAAAAGTTTTTCAACTTTACATGATATTTAACAATCCTTAATTTCGTGAAACAAAAAATTTCTACAATTGTTGAAAAGAACTACGGATGTGCAAAAAGTCCAAAGCAAAAAGTAAAAAATGATGAAACATGACTGAAACCGTAATACTTGCCAATTGCATGTATAAAATAATGATTGTAAATAGTGAATTTCAATACATTCACTCATTCGATGTTAGAAATGGAGTAATATTTTCGTGATTTTTTCTAACATCGAGTGAGTGAGTGTCTGGAATAATAATGAAAGAAAAAAAAAAGAACCTTATAGATTAATTTTCTGTTATCATTTATATATTGCTATCACCGGTTGTAACCAAAGTTTTTCCCTTTTGTGAATCCGTAGACTATTTGGACTATGGTTAGATTTTTTATGTTCAATAAACGAAGGGATCCACGATTTATCTTTATATATGAGAAACGAAGCAAAAGTAAGCAATGGAAGTTACCTAATACTCATTTATTTCTGTCTTATACATGTATATTGCCTTTAAATCACCGAAATGGCAAATCCCAGCAAGGAAAATTCATACAATGCAGCGTAATATCAAATTCTGTGTAAAGCGAAGAACCCTTTGAAAAGCATATATGAATCACATTCAAAGATATTTGAGAATAATTGAAAGAGATAACATAAATTTAGAAAAGTTCTTTTGCATCCTTGGTGCTCAGAGCTTTGTAGACGATATATATATATATATATATATATATATTCGTGCATGTGGTAGGTAAACCAACCCTAATGAGGAGAAGAGCCTTTTTTATCAGTTAAATAAATGTAGTTGAGGCGGGCTACCGTATAAACATCTGTAAAAGTCGAGAACCCTAATTATAGCCACAAACCCCTGTAATGCCTCTTAAATCATGCGTGAAATCAAGCTGGTTCTTTGAGTATGGTATCATATTTCATATGAGGGTACAGACACTCATGTGGGGGATGATATTTTCTCAAGAAACCTGGGTCAGCCTTTGATTTAAGGTAGGCAAACTGGAGGTTTGCAACTCCAACGTTTAAGGAAATATTGACTGCGTAGTGAAACTGGGAAGAAATGCACAAAGTATGAGAACAGTATTACACTGAAGTCTATATTTCTCTCTCTCTCCCTCTCTCTCTCTTTCTCTCTCTCTCTCTCTCTCTCTCTCTCTCTCTCTATATATATATATATATATATATATATATATATATATATACTACATAATGTATATATTTTTGGTTTGTGACTAATAACTAAGTAATAAGAACACATTTTATACGTTGTATACGTTTGATAACCATGTTGAATATTTAACACAGTAAATAAAGTTATTATTTAATAAAGATAAAAGATTTACAAGGGAATGTACCCGGGTAATGTAAACATTTTGCACCTCTCACACTCGACTGTCAATGTCCTCTTATATTTATATATATATATATATATATATATATATATATATATATATATATATAGAGAGAGAGAGAGAGAGAGAGAGAGAGAGAGATAGATAGATATAGATATAGATATAGATAGATAGATAGGTAAATAAGTAGGTAGGTAGATAGATAGATAGATAGATAGATAGATAGATAGATAGACAGATATAGATATATGTATATATACATGCAATGCTAATACATAGGAATACAGCACATTCGTGGATGGAGAATTTTTTAAGTAAATAAATATGACTTAGATTCAGCTTTATTGACCGTAGTTCAGCGGTAGGATATCGGTCTCTATGTCTGAAGTGAAGGTTTCAATCCTGCCTAGTGGTACTGGATAGGTTAATGGAATCTCTATAGCCACACTGAAGAGTTGTAATACAATGAAACAGCTGTCTGTGGATGACACAATAATATCATATATATATATCTCAATTAGACAAGTTAATCACTGAATAGTAACGTCTTTTGACTGCAAACCTTTTCGGAAGTGATCAAATTGAAATATTGGAAAAAGGCATGATCAATGATTAAATTACTTCTCTTGCCTTTGTTGAGCAGTCATCACTAAAGTAGTCTGATTTTGTTTTAAAGTAATAGTAAAAATAAGAAATTTATCGGACATATTGTGAGCTTATATGCTAATCGTTATGTTTATTTGTTTGTTCATATATTTTCTCATGTAGAATAGTTTCATTGGCTGATTTACTTTCTTATGAAAAAATAGAATTACGTCATAGGAAGTCTTGATAATTCATGCTTGATCACACACTAATACAGCTTGAGGCTTTAGAAAACTTGAAATCAGAATACAACGATAATCAGAAGAGATTACTTAATAAAATATCTTTGAGTTTGTACGGACCCATATATAAAAAAAACTTTCGTTTTGGATGAATAAATTCAAGTGTTATAACACAAAGAAAGAATAAGACTGAATTAAAACTATTGATCAAATGATAGTTATAATGAAGAGTATATCGACCCAGTATGTTGTAATGAAAAGATGGAATAATAATAATAGATAGAAAAAGAAAGGGAAAGATCAATGAATGACTTATTTTTATTGCCTTTTGTTGGTCAGTGAAAGCCATATATGCTGAGACAAACTCGGTATCAATTTAGCATGATTTAACACTCCTCACTGACACCCTATATAGGGGATGTAAAAAATCACTGAAACTTCTTTTGTAAACATAATAAGGAATAAATGTTGAAAATGTGACCCCTCAAACTCCATCAGTCAGGCCTATACACGCACACACCGGACCAATTTGAAAACTGAGGCCATCATTTTACAGTTTTATTTACCGTATATATACATACGTACATGCATATACATATATATATATATATATATATATATATATATATATATATATATATATATATATATATATATATATATATATATATATATGTGTGTGTCTGTGTGTCTGTGTGTCTGTGTCTGTGTGTCTGTGAGTGTCTGTGTGTGCATGTGTGTCTGAGTGTATGTGTGCGTGTGCCAATTTTGTCTATGACAATTGCATACCCTCGTTTTGCTTTATTCATATAATGCTTGTAAGTTAAATGATCGCCACTCACTTCAACCATTTTATTTCATAACATTGTGGAAATTATCTTCTGTGTATGTATGTAATTATAAGGCCAAGTTATATAGTATATCTGAGGAGCAAAATAAATTGGAATGAGGGTATACCATTCTTACAGACAAAATGTATTTATCTAATCAATATATTGATTCTATTATAAGTATTAAGCACTGTTGGAAAAAAAGGTTTTGTAGGATAATATATATGACTAACATATTATGAATTATGCTATATTGTATAGGATTTCATTCGATATGATCCCCCGTCGTTATACAGTTAATATATCATTTGATCTAAACATTTTGAATAGAATAATCAATTATTGAAATTGGGGCTGCAGCAGGAAATCTGACCTGCCACTGATTGGTTGCTGCTTCAACGGAACTATGCACTTACCATTGTGCCACACAGCCCGGCGGTAATGCAGAGGCCAAATAGATGCTGCAGCTATATTTCTCATCTCGCTTATTCTCAGTCTTCTCCGTCTTTTTCAATGCAATAGAACGTATCTAAGAAATGAACCCTCACACACACACACACACATACACACACACACATACACACATATATACACACACACACTCATATGATTATAAGCTGTGTTATACCGAATTAAAACACGTATTTGAAATGACCTTCCAATATACACATGAAAGTATCAATTGATCCAGACAACCTACACAGAATTCCCAAAGAAAAGGAGGCTGTAGCAGGAATATATATATATATATATATATATATATATATATATATATATATATATATATATATATGTATATATATATATATATATATATATATATATATATATATATATATATATATATATATATATATATAAATGAACGATAAATTATAGAATAATATGATATAATACTATATCCAGTGTGCGATGGGTCTTTTTCATAGAATCCTTGATACATTCTGCATTAAACATTGAGTTAAGTTACCGTAAGGCTCAACATGTGATGAAATAAAGGCTTTGCTACACAAACACGTTCATGTTTCTACCCTGTTAGGGATTTTTCAGGCGAATAGTTTGATTTATTTTGGATTCCTATATAAGGTGTGTCTACTTTCCTGGGTGGAGAACCTTCTTCTCATTCTATTTTTGTATTTTTTCTTTTTTCTTTTCCTTGTTGTCACTGTTAGTTTTGTTTTATAAAATGGAGATTATTGTCTGTTATGAATTAATATGGGAGGCTATAGACGATTTCTCAATCCGTGTGTTGTTAAACAATCAGCTCTTTGTGGTGTGTTTCCCCCTCAGTATCCTTACTTTTATCAGCTCCCCAGTGACTTTGGTCATTTATATTTGATTCCTTTATTTATTCAATGTTTCGTCTGTTTCTATATCTGAAATAATCATGGAAAAGTGATTGGGTTGTTTTGGGGGTGGCTACTGGTATGAAATAGTGATAATCTTAATAGTGATGCTGTTACCTCTATAACAAGAGGAATTGCTGGGGTGGTTAAATTTTGTATACCTGTGTGTGGGATGTTGAATTATGTCTTTATTAGAAATTTTGAAGTGAGCCCGGACTCTAAGGCTACTTCGTTTTTCTATTCAATTATTCTGTTTCGTTTTATTTTCGTCCGTTTGTTTTTTGTTTCGTTTTTTTATTCTATCGATGAAAAGGGAGAATTTCAAATTTTTCATCTACGGTAAAAGAGAAATTTGAAATCTTCACCTAGCTGAACAAACAAACAGAACACAGAACTATGAAATAGAAACAAAGCAGTTGCATTTTAGTGCCTGCATCGCCCGAAATCTTCTTAATTGTGTAGCGAAACCTACACACACATATATATATATATATATATATATATATATATATATATATATATATATATATATATATATATATATATATATATATATATATATATATATATATATATATATATATATATATATATATATATATATATATATATATATGTATATATATATATATATATATATATATATATATATATATATATATATATATATATATATATATATATATACAAAATAAAAATTTTAGAATCGGATACATTTGGTCCGACAAAATGAATAATAAACAGCGTTATATCATAAAAAACTTATTTTGAATAATATCCCGTCATCGCGCGGTTAATATATCATTCCATTTGCACAACGTAATTATGAGCAATTACAAATGGGGATGCTGCAGGAATCGAACTTGCCACCGTAGCGATGCACTAACTATTGTGCCAAACAGCCTGGCGTTTATACAAAATATCATGCAATTCAAAACTATATATATATATAATGAAGACATACAAACAGGAATAAGTGTGACAAAGAATTATTCCATCTATATACATATTCCCGGCTGGCTCTGACTGTTTGGTCACCTTCAGTATGAGAAACGATAAATCAAAAGATGTGTCATGGTGAATCCAATATCAAGTTATCCTTTTGTCTTTCTCTCTGAAGTAAACCTCTTGCATCTCATCTGTTTGTGGGTTCCATCTGACTTTTCTTTCATCGGCCGGACCTCTCCAATTCTACTTCCCTGTTTTCTTTCAGGATATCGTTATTATCTGAAGAGGTTATCGTGGAATTAAATTGTGATGATGTGCGAGGAAGGAGAAATGTGGATTCTCATTTAACCCCTGTTTGATGATTTTCCAGTGTCTGTGCTTGGAGGTAGTACAGAGTTGAATTTCAGATGCTATCGATGGAACGTTAATAGTAGTAACAAAAATACACTTTTTGATTCATAGCGTTCAAATTTCTTCAAACGTTTAATCCTCATTACTATCTCAAATAGGATAAAAATTTGAGTCTATGTTGAATCAGTGGGCTTCCATATAAAATATTCACATTGTTTATGATAATCAATATATCTAATACGTTGTTGCAGTTTGTAAGAGTATTTAGATAGACTGGTATCAATGAATGGATGTATGTGGAAAATGTTTACTGTTAATAGTCGCTGGTGTTTTATGAAGAGTAAGATGTAGTGTTTTTAGAAGGCTTGGTTTTTTGCTCAGATCATGGCGTGTAGGTTCCTTGTTCTGATAATATTTGGAAGTGTTATTCTACAGGTAATAGTTTTTCGATGTCTCTCCATTTGATACCGTATCTTCAATCATTTAATCTCGAATGAAAAACCCATTCAGATTTTTCTATGTATTATTTCAAGCAATATGTACTTTGTAAATGGTAGTTAACACTTTTTTACTTTGACAGTTAGATTTGCGGTAAATTTTGTGAGGTTTTATTTCGTTGTTATGAAACAGTTGGAACATTTGGTAAATCATAGATTTATGTAGGCTGCAACATGGATTTGTTTTATTGCTGCACGGTTGGGGAGATTCAAGTGTTTTGGTAGTTTTTTGGTAATCGATTACCAAATACTTTAAATGAAAAACAACTGTGCAAATGGATACATTGAAGTAGCTATTTGAGAATAGACCACATAATCTCATTATACCAGCTAATCGAAACTAAATTCGGATACAACAAACAACTATGTTTGACTTATGTAGACTATAAGAAGGCTTTGATTTAATAGAACACACGTCAGTATTCGACTCAATAGAAAAAACAAAAAATATTCAAAAGTGTTTCTGTGTTTATACTAAAATGACACAACTACATTCACGACTCATAAAGATACTAACAAGATTGAGATTAGGAAAGGAGTAAGACGAGGGGAGATAATATCGCCAAAGCCTTTTACATCTATTATTGAAAGAACCTTCCGGAAAAGCAAATTGGAAAACGTGACTCTCCACAGAAAGGAATGAAAACTTAGTTTTATTGCCTTTAGTAACCAGTATCCACTTATATTCTATGAAAGGAAAGAACCATTAAGAAATCCTACTCTATCTCCCAGGTAGCTAACAAGACGGTATCAAGAAGGAGCTGTCGAGCCTCCAACCTTGAGGCAATGTTATTTAAACTACTGTCAGATATGATGCTTTCTTTGTCAGTCAACTCCACATCCTCAAGAACTCCAAGCAGCAGGACATGTATGAATACATCTTTAGCACACCAATATTCTGCCCGTCTTTCCTAGACAAGCTCTGGACCACTTCAACAAATAAGAGCACAGACCTCTGCCCATTCCATTGCCACTAATGACTAAAGTAAAATCGGTTCAAAAATGGTTACAATGCAGAGGATATAACAACAAAAAAAAAGATACCTTGTACCCAACTCATAATTCAATCAATTATTTCTCTTGTCAAAAGCCTAACCTTTCGAAAGATTTCATTGGAATTTTTTTGGGTGAACTTTTGGTGGTATAAAGTGGACAAACAGATAGACAGACGAACCAACAGACACAAGTGAATGCATATACCTCTCCCAACCATGAATCATTTCCGCCTGACATCTCTCTCCGAATGGACTTTTCTTGGAAAAGCGATTGTCTGTCTTCACAGAAAATATTTGAGAGGGCATACATTGCCATATTATTCCAACAAATATATTTGACAACTCTGACACTTACATTTAACTTTGTCATTATAAAAGATCAATGAGGTGAAATGAATTTTTTTTATGAATAACCAACACATAATCCCGTATTCACTCGAAAATTTAAAAAAAATGATGATAGTTCTTTCAAGAAACTTTTTTTTTTAAATACATGGAACGAATACTCGACAATTTCTACGTCCAACAATCGAGTCCTAAGAAAAACAAGCAGAAAACTTTCACTCAACGATTATTGCAGGAAAAAATATTCAGTTTTATTCAATACTGTGAGAAGCCAAGTGAGATGAACCGGCGTTTTTCATGATCCTCAATCTAGTCAGCAATGGCGTTTGTCAATAAAAATTCAAATCGAGGCTCATCTTAATGCCTTTTCGATTTGCCTGCAGATGGCAATTCATGGTTCAGTAATTTCTAGTTAGCATATAGCCTCTAATTTGACGTGTCAAATCGAAGACCGAGAATGCTCGAAGAGTTAAAAAAATGAACTTTTACATGAGTCCATGGCATGATAAAAAAATCAGTAAAAAAGATCCTCATTGAGTTTTATTGAAGCAACTGCGATCTTCCGTATTGTTCATGAAAAAAAGTTCAAGATCAGTGCGAATTTAAAAAAAATTAATTATTGTACAGTGAGTGTGGGTACAGTAAGCTATGTTCAAATCAATATGGAAATATTGCTATCACTTGAATTTTCTTTTGTCAATTTTTTTTCATGAAAAGTGTTCAGAAAACTGCATTGAAAATTTTATTCATGAAAAACATGTCTCCTTTATTACCATTGACAATGACTCGACGTCGACTTGGGCTGGGTCTTTGTTTTGTGAGACAAAGAAGAAAATGACAAATGTAATTTTGGAATTAACTTACATTCTAGAATGGAAGAGAATGCATAAAGATTGTTTGTTTGTCAAATTTTAAGATGATTACTCGAGTCTCCTCTGAAATTATCAACATCTGTATGATTAGAGACAGTGTCAATACTGATCCACAAAAAAATATATTCCACTTTCGGTGATTTTAAACTTTCAGCAAAAATGAATATAAAATTAAGGAATGGATATTTCATCATCATCATCATCATCATCATCATCATCATCATCATCATCATCATCATCATCATCATTTTATCGTCTGTTGATAAAAACGGATCTCCTTCTCTCTCTTTATCATGGGCTTGTAGAGCCAATATTTCCTGATGTGTCTTGTTCGTATCTCTATCTTGTATTCTACTGGCTTGGATTACGCATGTGATCTATGTTGTGAATCATGTCCATGGATTATCTGCCATTCTTCCAATTTGACCAGCCCATTGCATTTGAGTTTTGAAATGGATTCTATGATGTCTCAAATTCCTGTTTGTCCCCTAAAATATTGTGCTATCTTATGATCTTTCAGTTTGATCTTGAGTAGGTTTCTCTTTTGTGCATGTAACATTGTTCGCAGTCAGTGGGTCAGTCTCTTGGTAGGGATCGATGTTTCAGCTCCATAGGTGACTATCAGATGGATGCATAAATTGTATACGCTATTTTTTCCTAAAGGCTAATAAGATTTTCTTGTTTTTGAAAGTTGAGCTTGATCAGCCGAATGCTTGCCATCCTGGAGTGATCTTTCTCTTGATCTCTTCCTCTTACAAAAAATAAATCATTTGATATTCAATCCGGCGGAATGATTTACGTTAAGGGAACATAAATCTGCAGATATTGACGGTGAATGAACAAGGCGAGATTTGGTAGGTAAAAGTTATTTGAGCTTCTGATTACAAGTTGGTTGCTTAGGTTAGTCGATAAAGCTACACCTTGTGAAGATGACCTCCTTTAAGACACGAGTCTGAACCTGAAAGCAGCTCGTTTCTTTATTGTTTATCTGTTTTTACACTGTCTGGGCTGATCGGAATATCTTCACCGTGTGGAAAAAAAGTGGCTGTCGGTCCGGGAAGAGTTTTTCTACAATAGATAACGTCTTTTATAGTTATAAATTGAATATAACAATCTACATCATTTATCAGTATTCGGGGAAATATTTTCCTGTATACAACAATAATGCATCACAAGCTACTTACCTGCTGCTTCAATCATCAGACTTTTCCTCAGACGTTCTTTTTGTTTAAATCAGGAAAATTCTCGAGTCTTAACTGATTTTGCCATAATTTGACCAAAATGTTGACAAAACCCGAGTAATTGAAAAGTAATGAGTTACAGTCGATCTAATAGTTTATCTCTTGCACTCTATATGCAAATAATCATTGGTCAATATGCAAAAGATATTGAAATTCAAAACTGCTGAATCAATCAGGATGGAAATTGTTGTACAGGACTTTTTTGATTTTTTGATTTTTTTTTATCACAACTTAGCCCGGTTTGTCGATTTACGTTATTGAGTAAACAGAGCAGATCGTAAAAGAAGAACTCAAATGTAGGTCTCTTGTGTCGTATGGAAACCTAATAAGACATTTTGGCTTCTCTTCCATTTAAGATACGAGACCTCAATAGCTTGGCCAGAGATCAGATATAAACTTTGATCTAGGCTTCATTTTGATCCTTTGGTTTTGTTCCTAAATCAGGTAGTGGCAGTAAACCAATCATTTTGATCTCAACCAAATCATTCAGTTAAACTGTCGACATAAGATTCTCCAGTTTTCAAATTGGTCTGACTGGCTGCCAGGCAGGCAATGTCTCCATTTATCAAGGCTTGCAGGTCGCACAATTGTGAAAGTTTAAACGTTGACTCATTATCATGTCTGAAAAATAAAAACCTTTTCGTTTTGATTCCCTTCCAAATAAGTCTTGAATGAAATGTTCAATTTTCAATGTAAATTTATGCCGAATTGACCCTTCAGTTTTCGTCTCGTAGCATTCATTGTCATTTTTTTGTTTTTGATTAATGGAAATTCAGAGATTTGATGGATCATTGCCGAAAAAAGGCGATAAAAGTAATTTATATATATATATATATATATATATATATATATATATATATATATATATATATATACACAAATATATATATATATATATATATATATATATATATATATATATATTGATCACACCTTTTTTGTATTTTTGAATTGATCACGTTCAACATGACATGCAGCCAAAAGGAGATTTTATTGGGTAGCTGTTCTTTTTTTTTCTCTCTCTCTCTCTCTTTCAGGTCTCTGTTTTATTCCTGCTATGGTCTCTCATTTCTAAACTATTATTCATTTGCTAATCTTATAGTGCTTAAACATGGAAGCTAACCAAGAGACTGACCCTCAAACTAAGAACCATTCAACATGCACCAGAAATAGTTATGCTCAGTATCGCAGGACAGATCACAAGACAGCACCAAATATTGAAGGAAAAAAAATAAGCGTCACAGATATCACTAAATTCATCAGACAACTCAAATGGCTATTTGCTGGTCATATTGTAAAAATGCCAGACATCTGCTGGACATCATGACTGATAAGATGGACCCCAAAAATCATATGCTGAGCTATCATCCGCAGAATCAAAATAGTGTGAGGAACTATACAAGTCCAGAAAGAATTGTATACGCGACGCCCAAGATAGAGGGGTTAGGCGAATCTTAGGGAAAGTATTTGTACAATGATGATTATAGTAATTTTTGCATCACATCAAAACTTTGCTTTCCTGCTGCTTAAAGATTTGTCTTGATGTTCTTTCTTGCAAATTTCCAAATGGTTCAGTCTGCTGTACCTCAGCATGTTACTTTACCCATTTTATATAATTACCAGCACTGGCAATACAACAAAACTGTTCCAAAGACACCTGGAAGTTGTCAAAATCATACTGGGATGGAAAATTGATTACTTCTCTGTTTTTTTTTTTGTTTTTTTTGTTCGTTTGTTTTATTGTTGTTTTTATTGTTTTGTTTTTGTTTTTTGCTTTTTTGTTTTTTCAAATCAATTACAACTCCAAACAGCATGTCTGGTTTTATGAATCGGTGGCGATGTGCGAAATACTTCAAATTGATAATTCTGACTCTGAAAATATAAAATCACACTTTTATGATAACAGCGTATGGAATGGTAGAAAATTGGTGAACCCTGACGATTTGAATTAGGTGATATAATGTTTTACAAATGATAAGATCGACACGTCGAAAATACGAACGATTCAATTTTAAAATTTAAAAAAAAATAACTTCGGGCGTCAACTGTACATTTTTTCAACGAATTCAATCTCTACCACACAAGGATAATCCTTTTAAATTCATGCAAGAATTAATTACAAGTGGATCAAATTCGTCACCGGGAAAGCAATAGGACGACCCATCATGTCATGCATTCATTTTCCGCTTCACGGCACATCGGTAATTTCATGAATAACCAGCATCTCCGTCGATGAACTTGTTTTTTTTCCTCATTGCTTCTCAACCAGGCTGCTTGTTGAATGTAATGGGGTTGCTATCGCCGGCGAAGGGTGTGTAGCAGCTTCCTTGGGGAGACAATCAAGAATAGTCGCTCCAGAGTACAAAATCATGCTGGGATACAAATCTCCTAATTTTCTTTCAATTCAAATCATTTCCTGCACCTAGTCAGTCTAGTTTCAACGGAAACTTAATTCCGAACATCATGTCCTCAATACCGAAACCCATTATCCAACCAATATTAATTAAACGAAAGTTATTATTAAACGGCTCCCCCGCCATGGAACAGAAATTTATAGAAGATTTGGCTCTGGTACATTCATTATAAATTTCATCAACCTGTTTTCCCACATCAATCATCCAGCGGTCAGCTGTCTAGACCAGTAATTCTGAATGTTAGGTGCACAAACGACCATTTCAAATATTGAGGGGCAATTTGATGTTCAAGGTCAAAGAACTAGAGGTGACCAGTCAAAAAGCATCATTACAAAAGGTGTCATTTGGAAAGATGACTGTGTAGTACCGACCATAACAAGTTACAATCACAATCGGTCAAAAAGTATCATCCAAACAGAACGAATAGACGGACTGGATCCGTACAATTAAGTAGTTAAGTATTACTTAGTAAATTTCAATGATTGAACGTTTTAATGTGAGTTTATCAAGTGAATACGAATTCAGTTACTTTATTTATACTACTGTGTTTTCCTTGTTACTGGTGCGTTTTGCTCAAACGTGATTTTAACAAGCAGTAATCCTTCCGACTAATGCTTTTTTTGTCTTGATTGCACTTTGATTAGCAGTTTTCGGGGTTTGAGTCGTATTGAGGCTTGACTGATTACTCGATTACTACTTTTATAGTATCATCAATTCCCAATCGTACACTACAATTAATTCCTAATTATACATCACCATCAATTACCAATTTTATTGTTCATCCTATTATAACTAATGCTTAACTCATCAACTTTGTTATTTATAACAGGTAATTGTGTTGATGTTGATACTAAAGCTTGCTAGATAAAGAAATAGGAAAGATTTTAGCAAATGTCTTAAAATCCATTCATCAATAATCTTTCTTCTTTCTGTTAAGATGTTGATTCTGTAACTGATTCTATTCAACGACTTAAGATAAGCAGTGTTATATTTTTTAGTTTGAAATTGTATCAGTAAACTTTTCGGACACCAAATTTGTTTTATTATATTAAGGGGGACATCACAGTACTTGAATCATCGACGTGAGCAATATAGCAAAAAAAAAAAAATTTTAATCACTGTTGTAGACCCTTTGCAGGTTGATCCGTATCCCTTTCAAACGAACTCTTAATTCTTTTGCAGTGACCTGCTGATTTCGTACCTTTTCTCTACATAACGCCACTTCAAAAACACCAAGCCTTTTTTTGCTAATGTATACGTACTTGAGTATCTGATCAGCTAAATCCTCATTTCAGCCACGCCCATACAGTCCAAAGAAGATTGCATTGATACGGTGGACAAAAGCTTGGCTACCGGGGCTGCCGAAAGAGAAGTTAACCTTGCAATCCATTCACATTCATCATCATGAACAGCAGCAACGTTTTAGCCTCAGTCATTGGATACAGAACTCTCCTAGGATTTGCCAGACCCCTACATTATGGGTGTCATGGAGACAATACCTTCTGAACTTGTCTTGTCCGTCACATCATCTTATATCCTGTCAGTCCCGGTTTCGTATGAGATCTTTGGGATGCATTTCGTAAATTGTGATGTCCAGCAGTTGTCTGACATTCTTGCAACGTGACCAGCCCATTGCCATTTGAGTTTCCTGGAGGATTCTATAATACCCCTAACTCCTGTTTCTTTCTCTAATATATTGTGCTATTTAGCTATCTCTCCCTGTAATGTTGAGTGTGATTTTCTCTTGTGCACATTGAATGGTTGTCAGTTTGAGATTCAATCTTTTAACGGGAGGATGAATCGGATGTAGCCCTTTCCCATCAAGACTAATGTCTTTTTCTCGTTCTCGAAAGTTGGTCTCGCTCTACTGGAAGCCTGCCATCCTCAAGTGATTCTTCGTTTGATCGAAAATAACTGATTGCCAACGATGTTTCGATAGCTGAATCTAACCTACTATTTAATCATTGCTGGGATAGAGAACAGGGCCAGATTGAAATCGCTGGATGCCCAAAGTACAGCCTAAAAATGGGGCCTCACGTTGCACCCCGATCGTCTAATAGACAAGATTTTCAAAATGAGATATCTCCAATGAATTATATTCATTTGAAATTCAACAAAATGTTTCAGAAGAATATATTTCCCAACCAACATATATGTTTTCACTAAAACAAATCAATATCAATGAAACTTGCGCTTGCAAAATAACCAGTTTTCTACAAAAATATTTGTGGGCACGATTGCATCATTTGAATGTAAGAATTAACTCTCTCTCTCTCTCTCTCTCTCTCTCTCTCTCTCTTTATATATATATATATATATATATATATATATATATAATCGAATTCAAAATTCAAACTTTCAATTTGACCTGATTTAATGTGAAAAACAGCAAAAAAAAACATGGTGATCCCTTCTCTTTTGATGCCCTAAGTATTCATTTTGTTCAATGGTAATCCCTGGGTTTTGTGGGGGAGAGTGATTAATTCATGTTTTCCCGAAGGTATTAGTGCGAGGTGAACGAGGTGAACAAGTGTCTCAACTTGAGTTCGACCTCGGCTCACCGGCTCTATGCTGGTACCTCTGAGGCTAACTGCTCCTTCATGACAGCAATAACCATTTATAAAACAGCAAATTAAACTTCATTTTCCATTCGCAAAGCGATCAGACGGTTATTATCAAAGTTACGACGGCACCAACCAAGTCCAATATAATCGTCAGGATCGCTACTGATAACGAATGGTAGACGAAATTAAATGTTGAACGGCTGAATAACTTCCATATGAGGACGGCAAATTGAAGGGTAAATAGATTTGGCATTGCTAGTCACTCAGAGTAAACCGAAGCTTCAGTTGCAATACGACCTACTTTATTCGACCAATTCTTCAACTGATTAGCGTTGAACTCTTCCTGACCCCTTTCTGATTGCACGATCCCTTCACGGATCATTTCCTGTACTGGAGGAATAATCCAAATTCTAACAAGGCAGCGAGGTGAGATGTCATGCTAGTTAGCTCTTAGTCGAGGACTATATGAGATCAAGAATACAACCCTTTGTTAAAATAATGAACGTTATTCCATTAGTATTAAGACAAGCTGGGACTCTTGATTAAGATTCAGAGTCGAATATTGGCAATCAAAATAGATACTGTATGAGCAAAATGTATCTGATATGTACATATCCTTTATATACAGCTTCATAATTGACGGATTTTGGGCCACAGATTTAAAGATGGAGAATTAAAAACTATTGGAACAATATCGAATAATGAAAAGTTATATACAATATTCAAACATCTTTAGCCAGAATTATCTGATTTCTGGAAGTTTTTAAATTGGTGGGCGCAGTTAACCAAAATGGAAAACCTATAAAACCGCTACAAATTCAGTTAAATCAAAACCGAGTGCGCGGGTGCAATGCGTTAGCCAATGGAGTTATATTGAGGCTGCGCATTGCTACGCGCATTGGGAACCTTCCGGCTCCCTTTCAATTACTCGGCCCAGCTGCGGGGAATATGGCACCCCGGAGCAGCACTGTCCCACTGCACTCAACGGAATAGGCCAGGCTCGTGCCTGACGCTTTCGATGCGGCGGTTATTTTGGTTGCTTAGCGAATCAAAGCCGCGTCGGAAAGGGGTCTCCTATTTTCCCTACGTAAAGCCTCGACCTTGTGTCACATTTTGCTATTAGCTTAAAGAAGGATAACCACAAACAGCCAACTATTACCGTAGGGATTTTGCTAGTTTTTTTTTCTCCGTGTGTGTGGGGTTTTTTTGGGGGGGTGGGGTTGTTTTGGTTGCTCCAAACCTCTGGAAAACGGACGGACAGAACTGAAATTTGACTATGCTGTCGCTTACACGTAGACACATAAATTGAATGTTGAAAGTAAAGTCATCTTCAATTTCATTCGGATTATACATGTACCCCTTGCTCATCATCTGATATTTGGATATATTTTGGGGGGAAGTTCCGTGTGTAATACCCAACATATCAAAATTTCGGATCGCCAAGTCAGTTTTTTCAGGGTTTTTGAACAAAGCGCTGAATTCATTTGATAGAAGTTAGTGGTTATTGTTTCTTCTGCTACGTGTTTAGCGGTTTTGTTTGCTGTGCTCACCACAGTGTATAAGTATATCCGAATGAACATTTTCTAACGTATCTGTCACTCTTGTACTCATTGCAATAAATCACTCTGAGTTTGTATGTTCTAAACCAGTACTACTTTATCTATTTCATCCTCTTCATCACAAAAATTCATTCACCAGCAACCATATTGCAGTCCAAATCCGGAGTTGATTTTCTTTCTCTACTGTCACAAGAACGAGGAGAACAGTCCTCACCCGATTGAGAAGAGTAAAAATTAACATTCCCTTACCTTATTTCATATAAACTAAAATTATTGTTACACACACACACACATATATATATATATATATATATATATATATATATATATATATATTTATATTTATATACTCACAAGGGCTTATTCTATTCTAATATGTTCATTTTTTACAATCTAAATGATTTGAACGCACAACCAACTGCTTGGAAGGCTAGTGACTTACCGACGGAGCTGAACTGAGAAATGTTACATATTACCAAAATGTATAGTACATATACACGAAGTGTTTTTCACTCTTAATAAATAAATACATTTATAGAAAGAATTTTTTGATTTGTTATATATACAGCAGCAATCTTCGGTTAGAATAAAAGCAGAGCTGGAGTCCTTTCAGCGGCTGGGCATGTTTCTATCATTCTTGCTCCATTTTCCATTGATCAAAATATCAATTCATTTCGTATCATTAGCGCAAAACACGAATCAACTCACCCCTGAGGTATTTGTTTTATTCAAGTGTTTAAAGATCTTAGAAATTTGTAGAGAAGATGGAGTGACAGACAATTGCCACAAAATTATTCGTATCTTTCTGTTTTACATAAAGTTACTTATTGATAGTCTTAGAACACAGAATAAACCCCTGAGCAATAATGGTTTTTGTGTATGTTTACAACCAAAAATTACTTTTTATGCATAGAAATCTTTATTTATTCGTGATGAGTCATTGGCATTTCAGTTGCCTTTCTATTTCAATTCATCCTCAAAAGAATTTCATTCGTCTCTTAAAGAGGAACTGTTCTACACTTTATTGTGTTCTCTTATCATTTTAAGGCGATGGACTTCAATCAATGAAAAGGAGTATATTTTCTGATCTTATCTTCTTTCAGTATTAACACTGATCTAAAGATTTTGATACCGCTATATGTGACGTGTCCTTTAGAAGGCTGATGAAGATAATGATAAAGAAATATCCTAAAAACAAGATTTATTCGTTGTCAATAAATTCCTGTTGATAGGAGAGAGAAAACACTTTCCAAGACCAGGACATAGGAGATACACCGCCTGTTTTTACCTGGATGCGAGTTGATGAACTTTCTTCAAAATATATCATTCGTTTGTTGTGAATTCTCATTTTGAGATATATTCCCCTGCTGACTAATGGTTGACCTTGTGTACTCAGTAGTTAGCTTCAAGAAAATGATTCTCCCATACAATAGTGTTAACAACGCTAATTACCACGCTTAGTACACGTGTTATGTCGCTTAGCTCTTGTTTGATTACTTCCTTGTTTCTGGGTGTAAAATGGAGATGACTTCCATTAGCCTTAAAATGAACTACGGATTCTCTTCTTTTCCCAACAACAATGGAAAGAAACAACGTAATTTCAATGCCATCTGTAAGTGTTTCACACATTCGCTCACTCGATGTTAGAATCGGTAAAAGACTTGGAGAAATCGAAACAACTTCATTTACAAACCTTGAATGATTCATACATTTACCTACTCGATGTTGGAAACAACGCAGATTAAAAAGATAACTGATTTAAAACAATAACAATGTTTTTCTTCTTCTAAGAAGGAGAAAATTCTTATTTCATTTAAAAGCTTACAGGAGTTATCTCCATTTTACGCAGGGGAAACTAACAGTGCACAATATCATTAAATACTTCTGATTGATTCCTACTTGAGTACACAGATATACAAGTCAAAGTACGATTGGAAGGATTGAACACGCTGTCAGAGTGTTTGATGTACTTATTCCATAATGAAAATATCTCGAATTCAAAGATGAGGCCATTAGCAGTGCTTAAGACAAAGCAGAAGTTATATCAGAGATAATTGTAATCTTGTGTTCTTCTGTCAAGGAGGGAAAAAAGTTATGATGGTTTACTCTTCATATAAATGACTGCTTATTCTTGGAAAAAGTTATTCATTAGCGAAATGCCTTCAGTTGGGATTGAATGTTTAGAAAATCAATGACTACACAGTTGTCTACGTACACGAAATTGTATACATTCACACACACACACACACACACACATATATATATTTCTCTTATAGATGTAAGAAAATCAGTAAAGAGGAATAAATACCCACACACAAACTCACATACCTACTTAAAACTGACAAAAACACATTAATCTGATTTATCTAAGTATTCTTCCACATCAGCACAAAATCACACACAACCAGCAGAAACATAGACATCGTCACATTAAAAGGAGCTTAGGGAATACGTGAAACTTCTGGCTAGAAATTGTTTCAGTCTATAAAGTTAGGTTTTTAAAAAAAGTTTTAGTAAAAAAAAAAAACATTTATTCGTTTGTTTAACATTCAAGACGAGTGGCTGGTGAATTGATTCTTTAGGGTTATTTGATTGCTAAATTATATTTTAGGGGGATTAAGGTGTTCAAATGTTTTTGGGTTCAATGTTTTGTTATCATTATTACTATTTGCAATCTCGCACCAGTTGCCCGGTGGTTACTGCTGGAGGTTGAATGACAGCAAGTCTCCTTAAGTCTCCAGCCCTTCTCTTCTCGTTCTCGTAGGCCACAGTAATATTGTGGATTACAGTTTCACACCGGTTGCCAAGTGGTCATTGCTGAAGGCTGAGTGACAATAAGTCTCCTCAGGTCTTCAGCCAACATCTCATCTCTCCCTCACCTACCACACCATTGCCATGGTTCACATCTCCACTTCCAATTTCCTTCCTCGTCTGTTTGGTCAGTGTTAATATTTAGTGTCGTAGACCTTATATTTGTTGTACTTTCCTCGGTATCCGTGCAGTTCCTAGCAGAGCTGTGATCTGTACAGTTTCAATCCTTCCTTTTATCCCGAGCTCCTCCAATTTCGCCCTCAGTGTCTTTTGGACAGTTCCTAGAGCACCTATTACTACTGATACTACCCTGACTTTCATGTTCAACCTCATCTTCAGTTCTCTTGCCAGATCTTGGTATTTTTCCAATTGTTCACTCTCCTTCCTCTTCACCCTATAGTCTGCGGGTACAGCCACGTTTACTGCTTGGTAGGTTTTCCTCTTCCTATCCACGATTACCAAGTCCAGTCTTCTTGCCTGGGTGAGGTGGTCTGTTTGGATGTCAAAATCCCAAAGTAATTCGTGGTTTCCCTTCTACAGGGCTGTCTCCGGTTTATGCTGGTACCACTTATTTGCATGGTTAAATCCCTTTCCTTTACTTAATTCTCAGTGTATCACTGTTGCTACTCTATTATGTCTGAGTTTATACTCCTAGGCTAGTTATGTGGTTTATAGTCTCATCTCTTTCCCTACACCGGCGGCACTTGCCGGTCGTCTGTATTCTGTCAATTTTTGTTTTTATGTAGTTTGTTCTGATGCATTTGGTTCGAGCTGCCATGATGAGCGATTTCGTTCATCTCTTCAGATTTCATTTTTGTAACCATGACCATGATCTCTCGTCTGCCACATCCTGTATCTGTCTTTTGAATTCTCTGTATAATTTTTTCTTTTCTCATTTTTCTTTCCTAGTTTGCTGTGCTGTTCCATTGTTTTTTACTCATTCGTTGCTCGTTGCGCTACTTCAGGCACTCTTTATGCTGTCTGCACTATTTGTTTGCACACACTTTTCTAGATCTGCTTTGACTCTCTGGACACAGTCCACTATGCTGATGATCCCCCTAGCCCTTTCATTTCTCCTCACGTTTAGTCTTTCCGTGTCATCTCTGGGGTGTGAGGCCTTATGCATTGTCATAAGCTCCCTGGTTCGTTGGTATATTGATTTGAGTTCTTCCATTGTCCCTCCAAGGAATGGCCCTGTGTATCGCACTACCGATAAAGCCAATTTGTTCATTCCTTTTATCGGATTCCTGCCGTTTAATTTGGTCTGTAACATTTTCCTTATCCTCTTAAGGTATTCTCTCTTTATTTCTTCTTTGTTTTATCCTGTTTTATCGATTCACATTCAAGAACTCCCAGGTATTTGTATCGGTCTTGAGCAGTCAGTGCTCTAATCTACCGGTTTATTGTTATTATTGATAATATCATCATTATTATTATCATTATTAGTATCCGTATTAGTATTGGTAGTAGTAGTAGTAGTAGTTGCGATGGTAGTTGTAGTAGTATTTTATTGATGATGTTGTTGTTGTTGTTGTTGTTAATATTGTCATTATTATTGTTCTAATTATTATTATCGAAAATAAACCGATTTTTAGCTTGGGGTTTGGTAATCTTTAGAGTCGTTGTGTAGTGTTGGATATTGCAGGGAAAAATTGTTTCATGTAGTTATGACTTCCGATCATCTCTCAAGCAGTTTCTATTCTTGATGGAAGGTGAATAGGTCGATTTCGCCTTCTCAGCAAAGTGCGCAGTGTTTTGGAACGTTGCTCTGGGCTGGTGTCTTTTTTTTTCTTATTTTCCTTACGATTTTTGGTGAGCTTTTGTTTGCGCTTATGAAGTCCCATAAGTAATTTGATATTGTTGCGCTGTGTGCTTTTTTTTGTATTAAAAGGATGTGTTATGTGCACGGATACTTCGTTTTTGAGAGGCTTTTGGTCACCCCAATGAATATTATATTCATCCTCCACGTGACCTCAAACACCCAGTTATGCAGATCACTTTTCCTGTATTGTAAACAATCTCATGATTGCACAACAAACTTAGACTCACTGCAAAGAATAAAATTTTCTATGTACACACAAACACACACACACACACACACACACTATATATATATATATATATATATATACATATATATATATATATATATATATATATATATATATATATATATATATATATATATATATATATATATAATCGAAGCAGCCCCATATTCTTTAATTGTTAATATGTGTATTTTACGTTGTTTAGGCAAAGTGATGTTTTAACCGCGTAATTACGGGGTATCATTCGAAATGAGAGTTCCTATATGATATCACGCACTTTATGAATATATATATATATATATATATATATATATATATATATATATATATATATATATATATATATATATATATATATATACATACATACATACATACATACATACACATATACATGTATATATACATATATATATACATAAATGATTCCACGTTGGAGAGTTTGTACTCGGTAGTAATATATATACATATATATATATATATATATATATATATATATATATATATATGTGTGTGTGTGTGTGTGTGTGTGTGTGTGTGTGTGTGTGTGTGTATGTTTGTGCGTGGATGTGTGTGTATTGCATGTAAGCAGAGGTTCCCGCCGGAAGACCGGTTTCCAACTGCGCATTATTTTTTTTGTGTTTCCATAAACATTCATCTGCTGAAAAAGTATCTTTGCTTTGTTTCTGGGGAAAGGTTTATTCCAAAGTTGTTTTTGTTGTTTTTGAGTGTGATTGAAAATATTATAGTTGTTCATAAAATAAATTTGTGAGATAAAAAAGAGGCATCTTCATAGACAGCGAGAGGAGGTGGAATAGGAGAGACAAAGATACAGTGCCGTCTGGTTGCTGAGTGTTCTCATCTTATAGGCTTAGTAACGTCTGATTAGATCTTACAAGTCTTTTTGCAACCACAGCACAAAGGAAATTAACATGCACACAAAAGATATCAAATTCTGATAGCCTACTAAGCTCTCGTTGGAGAAATATTGATTCTCTTTGTCGAATTCAAAAGTGCACGCATACCTTTGTCACTGGATACAAAATTCACACAAGATTATATTTTCATGCGCAGTAACCACAAAAAATTACAGTGACCATTGGATGACCCCCACCCCCTTGATCATCCCCCCAATTATATCTATTTATTCTGCTGATCAGAGTGTTGACCCCGGAAAACCAAAAAAAATTTATCAGCTGCGAAATTTGAAAAAAAAACAACGTGTTTTCCTCTGCCAGAGTCTCAGATCTTTTTCAGAGGTCCTAAGAATCCCCCCCCTAAAAAAAAGGTTTTCACACGGCAGCAAAACAAAACGTCATTTCAAACAAATATATTTATTTGTCTTCTGAAAATTTACTCTTGATGGGGATGTTGGTATTCAAAATGCCACCCCTCAAGGGGACTGGCTGCAAAGGTTTGATTGTATCTAGAAGAGGGTATTGTTGCGCAGCTAAGATGATGAAGCCAAAAGGGATGAAATAAAGGGGATTCGTTTAAAAAGAGCAAAGACAGAATCTAATAATCCAAGCCTGTTTGGTCACTTAATAGAAACTGACTTTTTTGCTGTACACTGTGTTGGGGATGATCAATCTAAGAATCTAACTTCTGTTGGTCAGTGATTGCTAAAAAAAAGACTGGTCTTTGGAAAGGAAAAAGCAAGCACAAACAGAACAACCAATTTAGCATGAACTTATAAATCAAATCTAACTTCTGTATTAAAAATCTATTCAGAAGGGAGATTTTCAGAAAACAAAAAAGTATGTTTTGTAGACATAATAAGGAGTGAAGGTTGACATTTTCATCCGTCCATCCTAATTGGTACAGTCTGTACGCGTGATACATACATACATACATACATACATACATACATACATACATACATACATAACCAGTCAGACCAGCTTTAAAACCGAAGAAACAGTCATTTTTTTTAATCTGTGTGGATAGCGACAGTAATGAAATGGACATTCTATCTCAACAACATCAATATATGACACCATATGTATCTACATCCATGGACCTGATCTGAGTCCTAATTATGCCTATACAGAAACAGGATACTCGGAGGATGTCTGCCTGGGAATTATCCATCCATTTCATAGGGAACAGAAAAATAGCTGACCCGGTGCAATGATACCTCGACCCCTTCAAAATACAATTATTAATATATCACACACTGATCAAATCATTCGCTCTACTTTCAAAACAATCATCAAAAAGTATTTAGTCGCTCAGTTATGCTGGATGCAACAGTCACACGGTATAGAAGCTCACTCGATGGTATGTCATTGACCCCAGAGTACCTCTACTGGAGGATGTCATTCCGTGCACTAATGTCTCTTATGATTTGTTGCCGAGTTACATCAAAGCCACGCAATTAGTTCTTGACATATTTCTAATGACAATGATGGTTTCACCAAATTTAACACTACTTTGTTCCTCTGTGTACATTAAATACTCAATTTGTGCTATCAGACCCAGTGAACTCTTGCAATAATAGGAGGAAATCAAGGCAATTTGTTGAACAATTACAACAGATACAATAGGTAACAGGTCTGGTCGGTCACTCTATTGTAACCGTCAGAGTGTTGGCGTCTTTTGACAGCATGCCGTGGTAGGGTGATCAATCAAAAACTGGGCGAAAATTGTGATCAATGATTATACATATTCCTATCATTTTTGTCATGTTACGAAAACTAAATAATTGGCATAAATTTAGATGAAAAATTGTCCCCCCCCAAAAAAAAACAGATGGGGGGGGCTTTGGAGAAATTGTTCATAGACATGAAGGAATAGATGTTCAAACGTCCTGCCATGATATACAGACAGTCAGCAAACCAGCCGTACCAACTTGAAAACTGAAGAAACCTATGTCGACAGTTCTGATGACAGTTTTCGTTGACGGTGTCTAATGCCTGCAACTCAATTATTCGACGATGAGCTTTTCCTTGCTTCAGGAAAACATAATTTTAAAATAGTTTAATTATCTTCAAGGAAATAATCATTATAATTAACCAGCAATTACCAATCCAAGTGAGTATATATTTTCATGAACAGCTTGTATATGCAAGCACACGAGCCTGGTCAGATGTTTACCAACATACAAACAATTAAAAAGAAACAGAATTAGATTTATACCCAAATACAGGTTCACACCCTATGCAAAAGTAGTGTATTCCAATGAGTAAAAAAAAACCTCAAGCCCTGATTTTCAAAACAGCCTACAAAGAAAGATCTACTCACTCAGTCATACGAAGAGAACACAGCACACCAGCTCACTCAATGGCACAACATTGTTAACAGAGTAAACTAAAAAAAAAAATTGTCTGTTCACGCATGCGCAGTGATGTCCTCGTTTGTTGCCAATTTATATCAAAGCCACGTAACTGTTTCTGGAGATATTCAAAATGACAGTGATGAAAAGATCACAAGACATCACAATATTATTATGAAAAAACAAAAATTCAAGATATCATAAAATCCATTAGGAAATTCAAACGGCAATGGGCTGGTCAAGTTGCATGAATTGAACAACTGCTGGACATCACGACTCAAAACAAGGATCCCCAAAGAGATCACATACGTAACTGAGGACAGCAGAATATAATATAGATACTAGGGCTAGCACAAGTTGAGAAAGTATTGGCCCTGCTACTCCCACGATAGAGAGGCTGGGCAAAACGTAAGGAAGGTTTATGTCTAACAACGAATGATGATGATGATGATGATGATATTTCTATCAATATGGTTCCGAAATTACTCAATTTATCCCTCCAGGCCCAGTGAACATTTACAATCATGGGGGGGAGGGAGGCAATCAAAACAATTTGTTATGTAAATACAACAGATACGTCAGTTACCAGGGCTGTTTACTCACTCAATTAAAACCGTCACAAGACCAACGTCTTTTGGCAGCATGTGTTGTTGGTTATGATCAATTGAAAATTGATAAGAGAGTTTATCAATATTTGGTGTTACTTTGCTGGTTCTTTATCGAAGGGCAATAACTAAAATTGTCTGGATTTTCAAAGAAGCTGACGGAAAATAAATGATCAATTTATTATTAACTCTCATTGTCAATTGAGCCCCAACTAAAAATCTACATGGGTAGTTTTAGAAAAAAGTTTTTGGTAGACATTATATGGAATACATTTGTAAATTTTAAGCTGTGATACGCACACAGCCAACCAGTCAGCAAGCAAGCCAACTGGACCAACTTAAAAACTGGAGAAATCTATGTTGACAGTTTCGATTGTCAGTCTCTGCAAAAATAATGTTGGCAGCCCAGATTTGCCTTCCAGCAGGGAAATATTATTTGTAACACAGTCAATTATTTCCAGGTAATAAGCGTAAACGATTAACTAACTATCACCAAAGAAAATGAGTATATATCTTTATGACGGTTTGTATACGCACACACACAAACTCGGTAGGATGTTAACACACACATACACACACACACACATACACACACACACGTGCACATACACAGGCATACACAGCGAATTAGATATCGACTCGCCATTACAGTTAATAACTGAACACCTGTAGCGTCAAAGATTGAAGTCACGTAAAATGAATAATCGAAGGATAAAAATGGTCAGAATAAATTCTATTTATGACATCATCGACGTTTTCCATTCGAGACCATTTTGAATGGAGTAATTGAATATTGAGATTTTGGAGAATGTTGATGTTATGAATAAACTCCCCGAATGATCAAAAAGCTTTTCTTCCGAAAATAAAGGATAAAAATATTTTAGAAGGGTGTATAGTGGAGTATTGGTGCCAAATTTAATTCTACCGACAAAACATTATAGCCTGCAGTGCTAGTACGCACGAACATGCAAACACATACACGAGTGCATTCACGTGAAAAAATATAAAAAATAGGGATAGAACACTTTATCGCCCCTGGTGGCCACGGTTGTTCAGCTTGAACGAAAATACAGGTTTATCCGGCTATTCAAAAGTAAACCTTCTCAAGCAAAAATGGCATAAAGCGAAAAAAGAAGATACCATTAATCTATCAAGGAATTTTATTTCAGCCTTCCAAGACCCCCAAAACAGCATTGTTTTCATTTATGTGTGCCAGCTTCGACATGGAAGGCCAGAGTCCGAAACCTGCTTTGGTCGATGTGGAATAGCACCTATAATAAGCCCATTATAGGTGCTAGCTATTTTTCAGCAATTTCATCCATTTTTTAGCTATTTCTCAAACGTTTGAGACCAGTCTAGTTATTTCGGCTATTGAAATGACCGTAAAATTGCTGACTGTTAGTTTTTTGCCACGAGATCAATTTAGCATCGAAATATTTTTGAGTTGGTTACACTGCGGTTAAGGGTTCGCAAACTTTTTATCCTCCAGCGTACCTATCCGTCATTCCTGGTAGTGTTGGCCAAAACCTTGTAAAGAACATGAATGTAAAATCTATTGATGCCAAAGAAAAGACTATAGACATGCAATATTTGTTTTTAATTTCATTTATTTTACTCTTGATTTTTTCTATTAAATCTATGAGCTCGGCTCTTTCGGTAAATATTTGTTTTTGGTTCGTAAACAAAATTCATACAGAATATCAAAGGGAGGTAACACGTAACGTTGACTTATGCAACTGCTACAGCTGCTTACCTATTCCAGACATTTGCAGATCCATGTAATCAAGGGTAAAGATTATAGGATGGGGGTTAGGATCAAGATCAGGGTTAGGGTTTCGATGACAATTAGATTAAGAAGTGGTGATTGTAAAATTAGGTTACGTTCAGGGAAATACAATCATTATGGTTTGAACAATAAACTTTGAAAGAAAGAAAATAAAAACATCAATCAATTAGTTATAAAACCTCCAATACGAATCGAACCCTTCCCACAAAACTATCGGGGGGAGCTTCGAAAAACCCTCTGCAAAATTTTTCAGTTTCCTCTGTGAACAGTTAGAAATGAAATAGGCCCGGATAGATATATCAATAGATAGATACATATAAATATCAGAACACTTGCACAACAAAAACCCAGCAAAACGGATAAAACCGATTTTCTCTATGTTTGCTAATAGTATTTTTTTATTGAATTTCTACGTAAGTGAGGTGTCTTAGTCGGTTTGGATTGTCGGCATTGTTGACTTTATAGGAGCATCCCTTTTGCTGTGTACAGCGTCTCTACCGGTTAACTCCCTTTGAAAGATTCAACGATTGAACATCAATGGAGTTCACGAGTCTAAAGCAAATATTTACCCTCAATTCTTGTGTGTTAACAAACATAGATGAATCCTGTGATTTCTATTGCTTGCCGTAGTTTTGGAACTCGTGCCTGTGAACAATGAAAAGAATCGCACAGATATCAAAGCACCCACCGAATACATCCCATGCACAAAAAATTGTGGAGATTCCTATCATTTTCCACGAAATTCTGGAAGAAAGAATTGTCATTCATCATTACCAGCAGCAGCAGCCTTTTAGTGTCTGTTGTTGGACATCATCATCATCATGATCAGTCTTTTAATGTCCGTCGTTGAAGACAGATCTTCCTGGGGGTTCACCACAATTCTCTATCATGGGCGTTGCGTAGCCAGTATTTCCTGAATCTGTCTAGTTCATCTCTCCATCTTATGTTCTGTCGGCCTCGGATTCTTATGTGATATCTGGGGATCCATGAAATGAGACCTGATGTCCATCAGTTGTCTTTCATTATTGCAACATGGCATGCCCATTGCCATTCGAGATCTCCCTAAAGATCTGCCAGATCTCTCTACTGGCAGCGTCATGGAGCAACGACTTTCTGAACTTGTTTAGTTCGTAACATATTTCCTCGGACTCAGTTTGGCGTATGATCTCTGGGGATACATGTGGTGGGTCGGTTGTCTGCCATTCTTGCCACATGACCAGCGTATTGCTATTTATGATTTCAAATTTATTTCATGATATCCCAGCTTCCCATTTTTCCTCCCATATATCGTGCTGTCTTGTGATCCCTCCATGTGATATTCAGCATGATCTTCTCCTGTTCACGTTGCAGAGTCAGGAGTTTGCGGGTCAATATTTTGGTTAGGATCCATGTTTTAGCTCCATATGTGATTATTGGGTGGATACATTGGTTGTATACCTTTCTTTTCGGCACAAGCGGGATTTTCTTTTTCATGAAGGCTTAAATTCTCTCATCAACCGGCCTGGTGTATCATTCTTCATTATTTTCAATATTATACGAAGAGTGTCAATATAAAAAAAAAACTTTGAAAACAGTGCACAAAAGAAACGCTTCAGAGTGCTCATTACTGAAATGCTATGCAGCACCAACCTTGACTTTTTGTATAAGAAAAATGCATCACGTTACTTTCGTTATTTCTTCAGCAATACGTGCCAGAGCGAACGTGTCTAGTATACTTCCTTTTTCCCTTAGAGTTGAGAAAAGCAACGTATTTGTGCAAAATTCTGTTTCAAATGAGAAAAGGCCTTTTTTATAGACATATCTGATATTACAACAGGGGACATGTTTCAAAAATAAATAAATGTTTACTAATGTAATACCACTCAAAAACTAACTAACGTAGCGCAATGCATTTCTTTACATATATATATATATATATATATATATATATATATATATATATATATATATATATATATATATATATAGCGAGTCAAAATCACTGCTGTATAATATCCAAGTCATGAGCACTCTGAAACTGATTTGGACACTGTTTCGAAAGTTCTGTTTCTTTTTGGTCAGAGCTCGTATTGTTCCTTGTATGCTCGCCATTATTCGAAATGACGGGGTTATTTTTTTCGTGTAAGTAGGTTGTGTTGGGCAAAAAGTTACAAATGCAATGGACACCCTTAAAAGTCTTATCACAAAAAGCAAAAAAAATCCCTCTCCTTTTACTGTCTCTTTTTGTTTGGTCAAAAAAGAAGAGGAAAAACGAAAATATAACAATGCATATTCGATAAAGTAAGAAGTTGACATGAATCAATTCATATGCAAGCGAAACACAATTTTGATACTTTTCCCCCAGACAGATTGATTAACCTGTTTGCATGGTATCATGTACATTCAACGGAATGTTCACAAAGGAAATATAAAATCAATATTACAATAATTTACCAGACAGAGTTGGAAAAGAGAATTAGTCACATAAGCATTTCACGGCAAAATACAAAGCAATATTACCGTGCGGTATTACGACAAATTGGTAAAGAGAATAACACATCAAAGCAGGTTCGCAGGAAACTATGGAAGAGAGAACTTGCGTAAAGTATGGAAGTCTCATAATGTGGCATTTTCATATTTGGCACAAAGGTTTGGTAGAACGTAATCAACAAGCAAATTTGATAATGAAATTGAACAGGAGTGAGGGTGATGGTGAGAAGCGGAAGCAAAAGAGGGATAGAAAATATGAGGAGGAGAAGAAGAAAAGAAAGAAGAAATGTTGGAGAAGAAGAGGAGGGAAAAGAGGGAGAGATAATATGAGGAGGAAAATAAGAGAAGGAAGAAAAGGAGGAAAGAAGATTTTTAAAAATCGTGGATGGAAAGAAGAAGGGAAAGAAGAAGGGAAAAATGCTGAGAGGTTTAAGAGGAAGAAGAAATGGAAAGAAAGAAAAAGGACAAATGTTAAAAAAGAAGAAGAAAGGAAAGAAAAATATGCAGAGAACAATAAGAGAAAGAAGAAAAGGAGGGAAAGGCAAAGAGAAAAATGGTTAAGAAGAAAAAGAAAAATGAAAAGAAGGAAGAAAATATGGAAAGGAGAATAAGAAAAGAAAAAAGGAGGGAGGGAAAAATAGTGAAGAAGCAGAAGTAAAAGGGACAGAAGGAAAATATGAGGAAGGGATTATGAGGGAAAGAATGGAGGAAAAAATAGTGAAAAAGGAGAAAAGAAAGAAGAATAAGAATATGATGATTTAGATCAAGATATCTGACAAACTGAAACTTTTCCTCGAAAATGATGGTTAATTAGCTATTTGTTTGCATTCATTATGGGCTGCATGACGAGGAAGGAATTTCATTCTTCATTGTTCTAGATTTGTACATTTTTTTTCATTTATTAATTCACTTGCAATTCTTTGCTTTCATTCATTCATTTTTTCGCCTTTCCCTATACTCATTTGCTCGATCTTTACAAATCACAAAACACACTCTTTCTTCCAACGTCGATGGGGAAGGTCGTCAAGGTTAGGCATTCTCTTTGATTGATGTTGTTCCTGATTTGAACGGCAGGTTCCACTCGTGGCTTTGCATACGGCTCCGGCACTCCATTCCCAATATCAGAAAAGTTTCTCAAGAAGCATTGCCCAATTTGAAAGAGAATTTCACACAAACTACTGACTCATCTGAAACCTCCATGGTTCAGCTTCAAAAACAATCAGCCCAGGGTCACTGAATACGGGTTCACCCACCCAAAGGTACCTACAAAAAACTAATCGACGTTCCTTGGCAAAGTTTTTTTCAAAGCAAAATGTCAGGTCATTGTTCCATAACACTTGTAAGAGCAGAGTTTTTATTCATGCATTTGCAGTAAGGTCCCTATTTGTTGTAACGTTAAATCATGGTTGCACAACCTTAGGATATTCAAATTGGCTGGATACTCTCTGGACAGGCCCCTTACGTATAGTAAAACATTATCTACTATTTTATCTTTCTTTCTATCTATCTAATGAACGACCGTAATCATCAAAGATGGAGTGGGGATCTGTCCCTTAGAATATGTGCATGTATTCGGTATTGTCTGTTTTTTTGTTCGTTCCAGCCCTCCTGGCCTCACCGTTTTGTCAATACACTTTGAAATTGACATCAGAACTCAACTAAACCTTTTCTGAACATACTTTTTTTATTTCCGGAAAAAAGACATTTTCGTCTCTTGTTTTGTCTTATTCTGACAGGTCTAGATGTTTTTAGGGGTGTTATTACTTTTTCTTTCAGATAATTTCCGTTGGAAAATGCAAGTGACGTCATCATAGAATCTACTCTAGCTACATTTATTCATCGATAGAACTTTTCCACATGACTTCAAATTGAGACGATACAATTGTTCAGTCATTGATTGAAATGGCGAGTTTCACCCCCTCTCTCTCTATATATATATATATATACACACACACGTATATACATATATATATATATATATATATATATATATATATATATATATATATATATTTATTTATCTATTTATATATATATATATGATCAGATAAACAAAATATGTGATGTTTTCCCAAACAAATTTGTTTTGTACTTTCAATGTTC
>OY735207.1:58325112-58355112 GCA_963457665.1 Thysanoteuthis rhombus
CTTACACACACACTCATATATATATACATATATATAAACACATACACACACGCATATATATATATACATATATATATATATGTATATATATATATATATATATATATATATATATATATATATATATATATATATATATCAGATATGAATATTTGTGTTGTTGTCATCATTATCATCATCACAAGTAGCATCAGCAGCCATTATAAGCAAGAAATTTCACTTCCACGGAAATTCGATTAATGTAAATAGATATGCATCAGAAAAAAGAGAGACGAAGAGAGAGTGACAGAGGCAGAGACAGGTAGACGAGCAGATAGAGAGAGCAGCCTACTGGAGACTCACGACAACATTTCAGTTTAGACTGGCAGCCTGTTTACTGACAATGGCTCATTCTCCATCGCTCTAACTTCGTAATTTACTGTCCAAATCAGTACATTGATGAAGGTTGGAAGAGTATGCAAGTGTGACATTTACACAATCGTACTTTAAATGCCACAAGGTGGGAATGGTTGAAAATTTAACGATGCGGACGATGAAGTCAGCAAGTCAAGTTCAAACTCGTGTTTAAGTACATTCTATACGTATAAAAAGAAATATATATGTATAGATAGATTGATAGATAGATACGTCGTCAGCCTCATCCATTACTGGACAAAGGCCTTTCTCATCAGGCCAATAACAAGCTGGTGGACAACGAACCTTTTGCATAAGATAATGTAAGACATCAAAGATGCTAGGAAATTCATTATAATATATATATATATATATATATATATATATATATATATATATATATATATATATATACATATATATTTCTACTTGTATAAAACCTTTTATTGTAACCTGTTGAGTTTAAATAGAATTCCGAACCACATAGACTTTTCATTAAGCAATGTAGGGTATGTTTTTGCAATACTTAATTCTAAATTCAATTTGACGTCTCAGACATTACCCCCAAAGCAGTTGCTTAATTTATATACAAGCAACTGATAGTAGTTATCTTTTAAAGAAAGCTCTATTAAATACAATTCAAAAGGCATCTTTTCACTACTGAAGAGCCGAGAACAACAGTCGTACGCATCAATATATCTGTCTGACCGTGGATAGATAGATATCCAAGCTCTGCATGAATGAATAACCGTAGCCTGCACGTATACGAGAACTGATTATCTTAATAGTTACCTGAAATTATCTGAAGATAAAATATTGTTTGAAATTATGCTAAAAAAATACCGGCACAAGGTTTGTGCATTGTTGGACCCAGAGTGACCCTGAAGACCCTAAAAAAGCCCTGCTGCAAAAAAGAAAAAGAAAAAAAATTGATTCAATTATGCCTTGTGGTATACTCATGCAAACGTTCATGTCTGTATCCCGAAAAATGTGACCAGGGCATGCCTAGTCACACACAAACACACACAGTGGCGAAGTAAGAGCAAAGAATCAGTACTCCATTTGGCTGGTAAATCGGGCAATTAGTTGGGCTACGATGATTCAACATAGATATATATCAACAAACTGGGATAGATATATAGATATGCCGAACAAGCGGTTAAATTAATCACCAAAGTGCCTCTGGTAGTGCTGATAAAATTATACAAGAGTCGAAAAAATATACCCTAACTTCTGTTTTTGCACAACAGAACCATGTTTCTTTTAATCAAGACAATTTTAAACGATTCATGTGACCTCAAAAATCTTAATAGGGCCCTGAGAGGTATCCTGACTCTAAGACATAGAAGTTCTGGTTTACAATACTTCATTTAATTAGAAAATTTAAAAGAAATAAGAATTACTGACATTTTTTTATTACCTGGTTCCCCTGGAGGAAAATACGAATGGACGAGTTCGTAGGTGCATGTGTGTTAATAGTGATACTATTACCATTCGAAAAAGTGATATTGTTACACATAAAATAACTCTTTTCTAAAAGTAAACTCTTATTAGGAAGTGTTCAGAAGATGCCTTGATGTGCATTCACAAGATAATAACCCAAATATTGTCTCCTGTACCGCTGACGGAACATTTTTATTTAAGCCCGAAAATAAATGACAAAAAACAGAAAAATGTTTTCACATGATGTTTAGTAGAGTTTTCATCCTATTATGCTGGATTCTAGACCAAATGGTGTGTCCTGTACCGCTGACACGAGATTGGAAGAGTGAAACATAAAACAAGATTCCATCAGAAAAAATTAAAAACGTTTCTAAAAAAACGTTTTCAGAAAATGTTTTCTTACGCAAAATAAAAGATAGTATGTCTTACTGCCATAACAGGAGTCAGAGACTGACTGACATAACGAGAGAAAATTTGGGAGAAAAGAGGTTTTAAAGGAGGGGGATCCTTGACAGGATTGGATTTCAAAGGCATTAAATCCATGAGATCGAAGTGATGTATCTATGGTCTTGCTTTCAGGCTTCTTTTGCATAACTTGTTCCTAGCATTGTTTTCTCTCTAAAAATGCTAGTGTATATGTACCCTAAAAAATGACAGCGTATATGAAATTATTATTCTGTCAAGTCAGTGCTATTGATAGAAAGTTGCAACATACGAGTCCTTTGTCGGATAAGTTCATGCAGAACATCAGCCGTTGAAATGATGCTAATTACTGAAAATATTTCTGTAGTCAATGAACGAGACTTTTATATCAGCACACTGATATCCGTATCCATCTTTCTTTTCTCCCTTTTACGGCACATTTTGTGTATTACAGACAAAACCTAAATGTACGAAAACGTGTTTAGTACTATTATAGTCGACGACGAGTGGCTAAATTTATTATCCGACAGTTCTGACCTCTCCTGTTTGAGAATGGCCACCCCTCCAGCTGTTGAGTTGAGTGGTGGAGGCTAATATCGAAGAAGACGAAAATCACCTAAACACTAACCCTGAAGTTATTAACGTTAAAAACACTTAACCTAACGTGCGCTAACCTTGCTGTTGGAGTGGTGGCCATTTTGAAAAAAAAAAGGAGGTAACAATGTCTTGGCAGCCATCATTCTTCTTTGATTGCCTAATCTTCTGTATAAAAGTGACCTTCTTTCCCCCTCAACGATTTTATGTCCAAAGAATATTAAAGCATCGATCAGCTGAAAAGCAGCATGAATATGAGTTATATAGTACGGAGAGACCTTAGAATGAAAATGACTCTTCAAAAAACTATGGACAGAAAAATCAGTTTGATTTCCTCGAATTGTCGGTAGGTCCCAGTGAGCATTTATGTGAAAAAAAAGATTGACCTCCCAACTGAGAAGCAAGAAACGTTTCCACGGGAGAACCATGCCCACGTGTATAGATCATGTCTGTATATAATATCAAGGAGAAAACAGGAATCATAGATAACAGAGACTCCATTCAAAAACTCAGATCGCAATAGGCTGGTCACGTTGCAAAGAATATCAGACAACAGATGGATATTATGACCCACAATATGGATCTCGAGGGATCACATGTGAAACCGTGGCCGGCAGAATATGAGATGTTGCATCTCAGAAAACCACTGGATATCATGGAACATGAGAGAGAAAAAACGAGATTACACGATAATATAAACAGGTTCAGATAGTATTGGCTCTGCGACGCCCGTGATAGAGAGGTCAATCGATGCTAGGGAATGCAACGCTGAATGCTCAAATATGATGATGCTGATGATAACTTCTCATTCATTCAGAAGTATAAGGTGGCCCAGCGGTTAGAATCGGATAAGTGAGGCGAGTACAAACATTTTTCACCTTGCAGTAACTCACTTGGGAAATGCTTGAATCTATTAGTCTTCTTCCTAACAATAAGTGAATCACAAGGCTGATTGAACTCTCTGCAAATGATTACCAACCAGTCTAGGAGACTGACAACTCTGATTCCAAAGTAGGGTCAAGAACCACCCACAGGTTGATGGATGCTAACTTTGCCACGTTGATGCCAAACGTATTGGACGCCACTTTTCTTCGGACTAGATCAACAAGACTGAAACAGGGATTCTATCGACTTGGCACGCCAGGATTTCCATACATTATGTTATTCCATTGTGTACTGTGATAGAAAGAGGCATTCTTCAACACTTCAATTTGAAGGTCAGCATTAACCCATCAACTACAGATTATAGAAATTTCAGTCATTGCAGTTCTATGGCTAAAATGCAAATGACGGATATTTTTGTCAGTCACACAATGGACCTTCTAACTTGAAGTCACGGATGATTTCTTTCTGTTGGTTACTAAGTTTCTCTCTCTGTAACCATAAGTGGAAAGGTCCATCCTAAACAAGGGGAACAAACCTATTTCGCCCCATTTGGCTGATCATTAACAATTGACAATTTTTGAATATCATTTTGGACCATATGCCCTTGGCCTTGCTATGTTTAGTCAAATGAGGAGGATCAGAATTCGCCCCGTGACCAAGTCAAGTGCTCCCATGTCCTTGCAATATAAGTTTCAAGTACTACAGATAGATTTTTGAGGAAGTTCCTACCACACATGTTCACGTATGAAGTCCCCAACATTACACCGACCTTGAGTCACACCTTGTCCTCGTTGGGGGAGGTACTTATTTTGCACCACGCTGTATAATCAAAGTTACCGCCGCTTTCAGAACAGGGCAACTGAGCTGCTTCCTCCAGCGTCAAACGGTTAATTCTCCCTGCGCCTCGCCAAAACATTGTAATTCCTAAAGTGTCTGCTAGGTCTATACAATACAATAAAGAGGTGGTTATTATTATCAACGTGTTGTTGCCGGACACCGTACATTTCGGGGCTGCAGAAGAAATCGTTAAACCGGCAGAAAAGCATTCACTCAATGACCGTCTGTAAGACGCCAAGTCATAAAAGAATTTGCACCACCGTTGGCACCTCACCAAATGTTAACAAAGTACCTTGCCTACCCGGGGTATTCTGGGAGTGCCAGCCAACGTTATTAAATTAAGTGATGCAGTTGTAATCAATGAATTGCGGAACAGGAACCTGTCAAAGCCTTACAATGGAAGCCAGACAGATGCTATATTGTTTAATGCAAGCTTTAGTGATTCGTTGTAAGGTGGAGACAAATAGCTAAGATCTCTATAGATGCGGGTGGCGTAACGGTCGACGGTGCGAATAACGGAATCGGTGAACCGAGTTCAAATTCCGACCGAAACTTTTTACGTTCACTTTGCACGAATGCCTTTGAGGAAGGCATGAACGCAGATATTCTTACCCCGACCGAGGCTATTGGTAAAATATCAAAGCAGATTGAACTCTCCCGTATTGGAAAGCCCTGAATTAGAAACCAGGTGCTGGAGTCCCTGAAGTAGTCAAATGTTGTTTTGGCCACATACTGACTAGTCTGCCAAAGCTAATGGTACCAAACAGTATAGAGTCAGACCCTTCTCTTTGACAACATTGATGCACGACGAAGGAGGCTCATCGCATGTCTCCCCAAAGTCCTTGCACGGGCTTCCATCCTGGGAAATCTGGAAGGTAACACCTTCCGGGTGTGGAATCATGATTTAAGTTTGTGCACTATTTTTGTACCCTTATTTTCTCTGCAACTGAATTAAGCTAAGCTTGGCGAATGAATAGTAATCTTTACTCCTTTTCCCTGATATTTAGATACCTGCTGAGCTTCGGAGATTTTTTCACATCTGTTCTATTTAGGTATAAAACGAAAAAAAAAATACTCCCGATTACAAATACAGTAAGTAAGACTGGTAGCAGTTGCGTCAAATAATGCAGAAGATGTTATTATTTACCGAACTTTTTCCATTTTTCAAGTTAGACTGATAGCGATTTTATTTTGACTCTGTGTGTCACGACGCCCTTGTTTGTCTCAGACAACAGGTGGGCGTGTCACCAAGTTTTAATATTGTTATCAGTTGAGATGCTTGTGCATAGGGCATAATTTTATTTATTTATTTATTATTATTTATTCGCCATTGCAACAGAAACTTTTTCTTTGGAAATTGATATTTCTTTACAAGAGATGAGCTAATGTATTTGGATCGCCGAGTAGATTCCTAGTATTCGTGCTTGAAGTGGAGATAACTCCTATTTGCCTCAAAATTGATAAGGATTTATCTCTATTAAAAAAAAAAAAGATTGTAATTGCTTTGAATAAATTGAATTATTGAATTGCTCTTATTTCTGCGCTGTTCTAAACATTGAGTAGGCGTTGAAAGTTTGTATTATTGCTGTAAAAGTATATGTCATCTAATCACATGGGGGAGATAATCCTTATTTTCTAGACGAATAGAAGTTGTCTTAATTTCAAGCAAGGGGCACTCGGAATAAACCGGTTGTTGATCTTTCATATCCTACTGGCAGTTCAGGGTGGAAATTTAGTCTGGTAAGTAGAAAATTATCATAATTAGAATCCCTCTACCGTAAGTTCAATGTCGATATTCATTACATAACAGTGGGGTCACAGCGTGTTGTTTTGTGTTTGTTTTATGTTCAATTTTGAATATTCTATCACTGAAGTAGCAGCTATTATAAGTCTGCTACTGGCTTTCTCCATCTCCTTCCATGAAGACCGCAACGGTGCTAAGTTTAGTGATGTCTTACTAGTAATCCTCTCTATCTAATTTCTCAATCTCGTGTTTTGTCTTCTCCTTGATTACTTGTATGATATCTTTTACTCCATTCTTTTTTCTGATACAAGTTGATCTTTATTTCTCTCTCTTTATTTCTCTCTCTATTCTTAGCGTTTCTCTTTCCATGGTCCTCAGTGTGATTTTAAGTCGTTTCTCAGTTCGCTTAAATATCTTCGATGTTGTGCATCCGTGAGTCATAGCTGGTATTATGCATTCATTGTATTTCTATAAATCAACTTCCCCAGTCTGTCATTTTTCCCGCTCCTTAAACATCGCAACAGCTCAGCTGCACACGGCATAAATTTGGCATCTATACATTCTGGACCTAGGGGAATGATTCAAAGTGAGAATTTTGAGAGAAGAAATTCGGATGTTTTAGTTGAGGGTCTATATACAAGATAGCTATAATGCTAAACTGAACTTTTACTTTCAGTGCAATTTACATATATTCATATACAGACATGTCCTCATTAATTATGCATGAATAGGCTAGCTACGGTACGTCTTTGTTTTCAGTACGCTGCTCAAGTTTGTTCTCTGTAGGTTAATGATATTACGATTCCAACACTCAAAACGCCGCGCTATGAGGTAGACCTACACAGGGTGAACAATAGATATGAAAGAATATTCATACAGTGTATCCTTCAGAGATGAACTCCTGAAAGCATTAAGAAATGTACAGTTAGGATCGGGATTAAGGTTAGTGCTCTAAGCGTAACCCTATCTCGGGCCCAAATAACCTGTAGCCTCTATCGTACGCAAATCAAACAGAAGTATCTGGTCCCTGTTGATTGTTCAATGTTCTGATCCAATACAACTACTTCGTTGCCTGCAACGGACATCGAATGGTTAGGTCTATAAAAGCAAAGACTTTTTTTTCTGACCAAAATGAAAGGGGTTAAAAGCGTCCATGTGGAATGAACGAAAGAAAGAGAGTGGGCGGAGGAAGTGGATATTTTCAATCGATTCTCGAAATGAAAATAAAGTGATTTGAGAAAAAGGTTCGTAATTTGAGAAACCAACGCAACTTTTATCGTATCTTATATAGCGAGTGTAGTTTCACGAAGAACTCAAATAGATAATACTCTGATTCAAACAAAAATGTAACACAGCTTGAGAAAACAAGCCATTGCTCATTTTCAGAAAATCCTATACAAAAATACTAACAGGATTACATCATTCTTTTTTAATCAGTTTGAAACAAATATTTTCATCACCGGAAAAAATGTCTGCAAAAGTTACAAAATACTGTCAAAAATTGTTCAAACAGTATTGCCAGTTGTGTACAGGAGCTGGTTCTTTTTTTTAAATCTTATTTGAACTTGACTATTCAGTATTTCACTCGAACGCTGTGCTGTCGATATCAGCACGCCCTGCCATCAACATTCCAGGAGAGTAAAAACAGGCAACTAATTAGTGTGAGTGTTATCACCTGCTGTCTTCAAAGGTTATCGTAAATGTCTAGAAGAGGGTATCTTCAGAGTCAGACAGCGTGGTCATCTTACATTGCAAAGGGTATAACCAGGGTAGCATTCCACCATCACTCTTGTTGATTGATGGGATAGGTATAATCTCTAGATACCACCCCAGTCCCTATTAACTAATCCGAAGAATTCGACCAAACAAAGACATACAAATGGAAACCTACGCGGATAATTTTAGCCTAGATCATATCTTGAAAACAGAAATGATGCAAGGGACGTAACTGTGTTTTGGGCAATTATTCACCTCCTCTTCCTAATATATGGAATATATCTCTCAGTTGTAAACAAATTCCTGGATTAGTCAATCCTCACTTCGTCCATTGCCCAATCATTTAAGAAAGGTCATTGAAAGCCATTCAGAAATTTTGGAGACACTGAGTAGACAATCTTAACCGAATACATAAATATATGCAAAATGATGAACATTAATCAAACAAAAATTTTCAAGTCCATCCCCTAATTTAATTACTCCATTTTTAGCACATCGCCGACCATGCAATACAATTAAATTGATCATTATCATAGAAATTAATTCAGAACTCTTGGGGATATAGTATGGAGAAACAGACATACTGTAATAGAAAAAAATGGAGAACATCTCTCAATCCCAAAATAATACCTTGAACCAGCCAAACATCAATTTTCCCTAAATCCATGGCCAGCTTTTCCACAAAATACCATTGCAGTTTTTTCCAAGATATTGTGTGGACGAACATACTGCTCTGATGCAGAAGAAGTAGCTGAGTAAAAATCAAAATTCTAGTCAAATCTTCCTTAGGCCATGTGCCACCCTTTCACAAAATGTCATTTAAATCCACGGAATCTTTTGGATAAATCGATTCAACTAACTGAGGGGCACCAATGAATACATATACCTCATTGAACTTGACGTTGACGGAGATAAATAAGCCTTAGCTGAAATTAGTAAATGCTATCATGAATGTTTCATATGTCATCTGAAAATGTATCGATGGCTTTCGAAGATAATTGATGTGGAACCAAAAATAAACCAAATTTAACATCAAGTATGTCTTCCTCCTGACGGATTCACTAAAAGGAATTTGTAATAAATCCAGGTTTGCAAACATCAGGCAGTATCAAAAGTATTCTCCTTTTCACTGGCTTTTACTCCAAAGCTTGTTTTTGCGTACATATATAATCCAACACGTAACAATTCTTACTTTCCGTGAGTTTAACGGTGATAATTTCTGTTAGTTTTCGAAATGAATCTAGGAGTACTTCCTTTTTTTCAATAACAACAGGGGAAAAACAGCTTTAGTTCGATGCAAACCCCTAATGTTTCACAAACTCACCCATGCTCGATCTTAGAAACGGCGTTGAAATGAAAGAAATAGCAACAGCTCCATTTCCACACAAACATTTGACGTCCCGAACACTCACCCCTTCGATGTAAAATACGGCGTACAAATAAACACAACTCTACTGATATGTATTTATTTCTCTTCTTCTCTGATTGGGGAGATAATCCTCAATCCATTTTAAGGCTAACTGAAGTTATATCCATTTCACGCATGGAAACTAGGAATATATCAGCATTATTATTATTATTATTATTATTATTATTATTATTATTATTATTATTATTATTATTATTATTATTATTATTATTATTATTATTATTATTATTATCAGTAGTAGTAGTAGTAGTAGTAGTAGTTGTAGTAGTAGTAGTATGCATTTTTCACTCTAATTGCTTGGTGGTCACCCTGGAGACTGAGTGACAGAAAGTCTCCTCAAGATTCCTCAAATATCTCGCCCTCCTCTCTGCACTCTCGCAGACAATAGCGCTGCTTCGAATTACTGTCTCACACCAGTTGCCTTGTGGTTATGGCATCAGGCAGAGCAAAAGTGTCTTCTCAGGACTCCAGCCCTCTTATCCTACACCTAACTCCACCATGCTTTTTTTCCATAGCTGTTAGGCCATCGCTAGCAACTAGGGTCGTAGATCTCATATAGCCGATACTCTCCTCAGAATCCGTGCAATCCCAAGTAGTGCTGTGGTATGTATAGTCCCAACTCTTCCTCTTATCCCTGTCTTTCTATTTCACACTTTTTCCCTTGCTGGGTTGGTCTTGGTATTTCCTTAGCTTTTCTCCCTCCCTTGTTCACGATTACCAGGTTTGGTCTTTTTCATATTTCTTTTTCTTTTTCTTCTTCTTCTTTTTATTATTATTATCATTATAATTATTATTATTATTATCATTATTATTATTATTATTATTATTAGTAGTAGTAGTAGTAGTAGTAGTAGTAGTAGTAGTAGTAGTAGTAGCAATATCATTATTATTTGCAATCTCACACCAGTTGCCTGGTTGTTACCGCTTTGAGTGACAGCAAGTCTTCTCAAGTCTCCAGCCCTTCTCTCATAGTTCTCATAGGCCACAGTGATACTGCAGTTTACAGTTTCACACTGGTTGCCCAGAGGTCATTGCTGAAGGGTGAGCGACAATAAATCTCCTCAGGTCGTCAGCCAACAATTCTTCTCTCTTTCGCCTATCATACCAGTGCTGTGGTTCACATTTCCGCTTTCATTTCCCTTCCTCTGTTAGGCCACTTAGCAATTAGTGTTGCAGTTTTTATCATTATTATTATTATTTCGAATCTCACACCAGTTGCCTGGTGGTAACCGCTGGAGTTTGAGTGACAGCAAGTCTCCTCAAGTCTCCAGCCCTCCTCTCCTAGTACTCATAGGTCGCAGTAATTCTGCGATTTACAGTTTCACACTGGTTGCCAAGTTGTTATCGCTGAAGGCTGAGTGACAATAAGTCTCCTCAGGTCTTCAGCTTACGTCTCCTCTCTCTTTCGCATATCATGACAGAGCTACAATTCGTTGCAGTACTTATATCTCTAGCACCTTCCTCAGTATCCATGCAGTTCCCAGTAGTGCTGTGGTCTGTACGGTCTCTATCCTTCCCCTAATCCCGATCTCCTCCAGTCTCACCCTCAGCGTTTTGGGGACAGTTCCTAGTGCGCCCACTATGACCGGTACTACCCTGGTTTTCATGTTCCACATTTTCCTTAAGTCTCTTCCTAGGTCCTGGTATTTTTCCCGTTTTTCACCCTCCTTCTTTTTAACTCTATGGTCTGCAGGCACAGCAACGTCTACTATTTGGCAGGCCTTCCTTTTTTTGTCTACTATTACTAAGTCCGGTCTTCTTGCCTGGATGAGGTGGTCAGTTTGGATGTCAAAGTCCCAGAGTAGTTTGTGTTTGTCATTCTCCAAAACTGCCTCCGGCTTGTGCTGATACCACTTATTATTATTATTATTATTATTATTATTATTATTATTATTATTATTATTATCCGTTTTTTCACACCAGTTGTCTAACGGTCACTGCCCGAGTCTGAGTGATAGCAAGACTCCATAGCCCTCCTTTCCACACTCTCACAGTAAGCAACAATGCTGTGGTTTGTAGTTTCACATCAATTACCTGGTGGTTATCTCAGAAGTTTAAGTGACAGTAAGTCTTTCAGGTATCATCATTATTACTATTCTCATTATTTTAATCATCAATATTGATAAGGTATACTTTTCGTCTGGGACGTTATAACGGCAGATACATGTATTGAAACTCTGGCAATTTTGTGGCATTATTTTAAACTGTGCTTCAAAGCCACTGCAGCTGCCTGCAGAAACTGGAATTAAAGGGAACAATATCCGACTATTCTGTCCCAAAGTGGTTTATGTGCATTAAAGGTTATTTGAAATAAAGTCCTGGAATGATTTACTATGGTTTGAAATACAAGATATAGGAGAGATTAATCAATACTACACGGAAGCTCTCAGAATCACTCGGATCATCGAAATAATCCATATTTTAAGCATTACACTAGCTTTAAAAATAACCTTGGTCCTGTAACTTAGGTCAGAGTTTTCCTTTACTGGGTCGTTGGGTCACCAATTTTCATGGATCTGTCATGGGCGTGATAGCCTGACGGAGCCGATCCGTTGGTCACAGTGATCGGTTCAAAAACAATATGGGAGTTCTAAAGAGAGATAATACTTTTGATATCCCCTAATAATTCACATACAATAATAATTCAAAGGAAAAACGTGATGACTGACTGCAATTCAAAGATAAGCCAAGGGTTGCACGCGTTATCGTCGTGTTTCTGTTGAATTTTGTAGAGAGTCCAAATCTGATTTTCGTAAGTGCTGAGTGCATCTGCGATTTGTTGTTTTAAATGTTGACAATGACACGAGAAGACGAAATATATCCGTTTTCCCTTAAAAATAAATGATGGGGAATCATTAATATTTATTTGATAGATTAAATTGAAGGTTGCAAGCTCCAAGTTTTTCTTACTTTATATGTGATTTTTTTTTATATAAAAAAGCACTGTGTTCCGAATTCAGGTTTACGAATATATTGCAATCTCCTCGAGGTTAAGAATCTTGATGATGTGGGAGACGATATCACAATTTCTTCGATGCTTAACAAAAGAATTAACAAATCATAAAGATTAATTATCATAAAGAAAATAAACACTTTCCAGAATCTATTACAATAGTCGTATATATATATACATATATATATATATATATATATATATATATATATATATATATATATATATATACCAGTTGGCCTTGTGTTTTCATATATATATATATATATATATATATATATATATATATATATATATATATATATATATATATATATTGTGTGTTTCTGCAAGTGTGTGCGTGTTTTTGCAAGTGTGTGTGTCTGTGTGTGCTCCTACGTATTTGTACATAACGCTCCATATTTGGAGTCTCGTCTCAAAGAATGAATTTACGAACATTGAAGTGTCTTAATGCTGGATAATCACCTTATTACTTTGGTTTAGCACCAAAATCGCTTGAATTAAAATCATGAGCTGAATAAAAGTACAAAGGATCAAATACAAAGACATCTCCAGAAGATGTAGGTTCATTGAATATGTCCTCATATCGGTCGGTATCACGATTATTTAACGTACAGGCAATATCCAGTAATCCCTATCACTAGTAAAATTAATCGTGAAGCAACATAAAATATGAATGACTGTAACATATTCTAAAGCTTTTTTTTATCTCACACAGATTGATATGTGCTCACTTTATTGTATTTTAACGAGAAATGGACTATTTGTACGTACTCAATACATTGCATCACAATTCGATGAGAGAAATCCTTAAACATTATCGATGTAAGAGAAAGATTGATTCATATTAATATACAGAGATAGATTGATAGATATAAACAGGATGAGATAGATAGAAAGATAAATACGTGGATATGAACTGAGGTAGATAGATAGATAGATAGATAGATAGATAGATAGATAGATAGAGAGATAGGAACTGCCTGGGATCGATAAATGAACTTAGTAGATGTATTGTCTAGTAAAATAATACCAGGAATACATATTTTCATGGATTCATGGTTTGACAGACTTTCACCCAGACGCGCGAAAGAATCAGATTCATAATGGCTAATTAGAAATAGATATATAAATGTTTTGACAGTATTAATGATTATCTTTTTACATTTATGAAGGAACAGTGTGTAATATTTACATATATGAAGAAACAGTTTGTAATATTTGTAAAATACGCACAAATATAAACCCATGCCCACATTAACACACTTATGAACACACACAAACATATGCTCGTATTATATATATATATATATATATATATATATATATATATATATATATGCATGCTTGTGTATGTTAATATATATGTGCTTTTAAGAAGTGTAAATACATCCAACAGAATTATTATGAATAGTGTTAAATTATATTGAAGCTCATACATGTATCATTTGGCCTAGACAATGTTGATAGAACAAAGGATAAGAGAAAATTTCCTGAAACGGACCCAATTTCTTCAATTGTTTATTCTATTCACGTTTTCCAGGCAAAATGATACATTCATCGCGTAATGATGGGTGATTATTTCAAATAAAAGTTTCAACATAATCTGTTGCAATTTATGACCATGTATATCAGAAACAAATAGGAAAAAGATAAGGGTGGGTATGAAGCAGTTATTAGACTTTTGCCTTTCAAATGGACTGTTTAGCAGTCCCTTGAGAGACAACTCCAATTCGAGTCTGAACGGCCGGTGAAGAAATCCTAATTCCCATTGCATGTGTAACTTTAGAGATCATTGCAAATTTCAAGTTCGGTCGAAACTGGGACTCCATTGTTACAAGTATTATGACCATATTCTTGACAGGATGCAAGTCCACTGTAGGGTTACCTTCATCCTGATCTAACCGCTTAGAGTCTACTCAATCAGCTGCTGAGTGCACGCGGACATTTGCGTTGATAAAAATTTTTCTCATTCTTTACTCTTATTGGGAATTGAACCCAGGACCTTCCGTATGAGATGGGTGCGTTATCCCATTGAATACCTTGGTTGACCACAACGCTTTCATGCTTTGAAAAGTCTCAAACTTTCAATCTGGCCATTCGTATCTTCAGGATTGTCAGATATTAATGATACAGCTCTGATTCGCCACTAAAGTTCTTAGGTGAAATCTTGATATGCCTCTTAGTATTCGCTATTTCTGATCATCGCCCCCTTTTTTCCACGTCTCTAATCCATCAGAAGCTCTTTTCATTCTTCAAAGAAACTAGGCTCAATCTACTGGTTTTATGAGACGCTCTTCAGTTGGTCTTTCGGTCAGCTCCTGTCATGTTGAATGATAGAAACAGGAAGAAGGGACTGTTTTATTCACCAACTGCCATTATGTCGAAAGGAGTGTGATGTCATCAATAGATGACGTATCAAGCCCATTTTATCAAATAAAATGAGCATACATGCCCCCCCCCCAACAGATTATTGATAAAAATTGTACAATCTTTTTGATTTGAACTTACTAATCATTTTTTGATAGCAAGTTTTTCGGGTGAATCATCTCCATTTTACCCCTTATACCTGCTACTACTATTACAACTTATAAATCTACAACTACTTTCTTTGATCCATTTGAAATCAGGGATCATGGATATGGACGTGTTGATGGTGGACGTATGGTAGAATTTATGGTTCTTGTTTCTTTTCCAATCAATATGTATTCTGCTAGTATTGGATTATGTACGAATTTATTTAGTAAAGAGAAAAAAAAATAACCATTCATTTATTTTCTACATTAGTTTCATTAAATGACATATTCACCGTTTTTCTTCTGCAGTCCTCTGCAACCTTTCAGTGCTCTTCATAAATAGATCTTCCCCTTATCCTTCTTTATCTCTGAAACAAATGTGCTTGGTGCCTTTTGCAGTCTTTCTGGGAATTGACATTTTCATTTATTAAATAAATTGTGTAAAGAGCAAAGGTGTTCCGAAGGTGTCATGCTTGGTGAATATGGCTGTAATAGTTTTCAACTGCTCACAAAAAAAAATATGTCTTGAGTTATCTTATTGGACGTCTTCTTTGTCAGATTATTCTAAACTTGTTTTGTTGATTGCTGCTTTCAATTGGTCTAATTGGGAGCAATACTTGTTTGAATCTATCGTTTGGTTCACAAGAAGCATATCGTAGAAGATTCCCATCCAATATTACCATATACAAGGAAATCCCTCTTTTGGATGCAGACTGGCCCCTGCGTTCACGTTGCTTAACCACTTTTCATTGTGTAGCACAATCCATTTGGAAATCAGAAAATTTCAATGCAGTACAGTATATGTTATCCTTTCAAATTATTCTCCGTCTTATGGAATTGCTACATTCAAAGGATGTTCATCCAGTCTTTATAGCAAAAAAAAAAACACAAAAAAAAAACAAATCATAGATACAACACAACACAAATTTTCGTTTAATAACTGAACATTTCAGGGTTTTTTTAAAGTCTATTTGGATTCGTTTATTAACAGGGAAAAAGGGCTAGTGAACAACCTCTAAAAGTGGTGATTCCAATAGTTTTACCAGAGTTGTATGCAAAAACTACACATCAAAGAGACTAACATAGCCAATTTGGTGCAATTGATTTTCAACATTTAATCTGGATATTTCAGTATATTGGCCATCTTCTCCAATGTCATTTGCCTTCATAACCTCAGAGGATAGTTCAGCAAGAAATCGCCAACATGAAATCTATCGAACCAATTTTTGATAACACTGTACAATACCAACTTTCTTCTTGCTTAGTGAGTTTTATTTTCTGATTGCATACGTCTAAAAATTGCTTAACTATCTACCATTGCCTACACAATTTGTTTTTATGACCAGGACCGTAATTCATCGATATAAAAGACAAATATACAAATTTCTAATCTGTTGGTTTTCATTTTGATCCCATTGGTTAATTTATGTTCCTATAATGACATAACAATGAAGATTACGTCATGGAATCCCTTGAGAATTCATGTCTGATCACAATTTGTGTTCAGCTGAGACTATCAAAGAGAAAAAAATTGAAATTAGGATACTGTAATCATTACAAATAAATTACTTAATGAATTACCTTTGGGCTCTGAAGTGCTTAGTCCATACTAAAATATAGGTACATACTAGTGATCCTATATATTTGGTTTTGTTTTTTGTCTGTTTTTTGTTTTTGTTTTTGTTTTTGTTTTTTACTTTATGTGATTATGAACATGCAAATATTTTGTTCTATTGGAAATAAGTCGATTTTCATATTATCACTGTCCCAGTTACAAAAAACTAAGTTAGAAGGGAATAATCAAAATTTTCTATAATTTTCAGAAGTAATCACTCAGAAAAAGATATGTATCAACAAGGAACCGAATAGAATTGAAAATATCTTTCACGCTATACTTCCCAATAACTGCAAAGATAATCTTTGCTATTTGACCCACACATGAACTTTTCTTGAAGTAAAATAAATGTATAATGCTGACCCTCCCAATTTTTCATGTCTCGTGCAGGTTTCTTTGGCAAGACATCCTATTACCTAGGTTTGTCAGCCTCTCCCAAACAGTCTAGGCTCTCTGAATCTTCTAGCTTTTTTCCGTTGAAAGTGAAGGGGATTTCAGACCGCAGATGTTATGTAGGAGAACACGATGAGGAAAGTGGTGCTAATCCTGAAAAAGGAATATGCAGAATGTTTTAAAAATTATGGGTGACCTCTGCGAAGTACCTAGACAAGTGCTTCAAAAGAGACTGGAACACTATTACTTTGAGTCTACTTTAGTTAATATCGAATAGTTACATACTTTCTGGACGGATGTCTGTCTGAGCAAGGGTGTGTACATGCTTTTTCTATATTCCCCATCTATTGGGTTATTTTTTTAAAATTCTATTTTTACTTAAACCTATATTTTCTGCTACTTTACCTACATGTTTCATTGCCAGTTTGGGTAGGCAAGTAACTCACTTTGAACTAAACTAAAATGTTTCACTTGGGTTACTTTTAATCACTAATCAGGTTACTAAGAGCAAATGTGCACATTCTCCTTGATGTCGTTTGCGCCCTATCCATCTGAATCATGGCACTGTGTCGTTAACATATGCTATCTATATTCAAATTTAACAGCAAAATGGTAGACTTGTATATTTGTACCGAGTACTATGAAGATTTGGTCTCTAAAGATTCGCCTATGGAAAATCGAATCTGATTAATTAAGAAAAAAATTTAAAAAAAAAAGGAATTAGAACGGCAAAATTTATCCGATAAGAACATCACTGAAATATTAATGATTAAAAAACTGAAAACATCACGTTATGGTGATCATTTTCCATTAAGTGATCAGCCCAATCAATAGATATTTTCTATATATCCCCTTTGTTTGGTAGCAATCACTAAAAAAATGAATTTTAAAAATTAATCCGACAAAAACAAAAGTGATTGATTTAGCATAAACTTAGGTAGGAAATTGAACTCCCCACTAAAAATCAATGTAGGAAAGGATTGAAAAATGTTGACCTAATGAGGTATAAAGTTTAAATTTTTAGCCCTCTAGCTCAATCAACAGGACCTGAAAACATTATGCAAACATACCTACATACATACATAGCCGGCCAGACTAACTTGAAAACTGGAAAAAAAACCTATGTTGACGGTTTTGATAACAGTTTCAATCGTCTATCCAATCTGATGAAAAGTAGAAATCCAGGAAATACTGTTATGATGCGAAAGATGAACGTTGCTGTTTGATTGAATGTTTCATTTTTATTGTTTAAAATATTTAATTTTATCTCTGAATAACCCTTTTTTTGAAAATACTCTTTGCATGGGTACATAAGAAGTATATTTATACATTTGACTGTATTAATTACTTATATGTATGTACGCAAGTGTGACAGAGTAAACCCTCCTCCGGACACTAAAAGGATGATAGAAACATCTTAAGTAAAATTATTATAGCAAATTAAGGTGTGATCGCTTGGAACCCCTGCCAGTAGATACCAAATCGATGCCTTTCATTTAAAAGGACATTTGGAGAAAGAAAGTGAAAAGGGGTTGATTAAAAAAAGGAGGTGAATAACGATTCTAATAGTGGAAAAGTGAGAAATATAGACAGTAAGCTGAGAAGCACGAGAAAGCAGGAAGAAAATAGAAGAGAAAAGGGTAGATGATCTTTCAATTAGGCTATCAGGTAAAAAAAAAGAATAAGTTAATTCAGTAAAGGGATAGTGATAGAAAAAATGACCTTCACCTACGATAGAGGACCAAAGAGTAGTAGGGTAGAACGACAAATGGCTCTCTCTGAGAATGAGTAATTTGTCTTCAAATGAAGATTATCGATGTATTCCCAGTCGGCCAAAGTAAAAAGAAATCAATAATACTGATTCAATTTTGAATCTTGACATGACTCTTTTGCTCCTTCCTTTGCTAGAGACGTGGTGTAAATACACGCAATGGAACAAATTACGTTTAGATATATCATATTAAGTTTAATGAAGAGTAGTTATTTCGAAATGAGACCATTCCATCACAGTATGCAGTTTGACACATGCTACAACATTTCTTCCTCACCCTTTCTCTCTGTCTCTCTCTCTGACTGTGTATATTTTTCACGGTAGAAAATCATTTGCTAAATCAAGTGCCACTTTCTCTCATTCTGAAGTATGTCCATATCGATATTTAGGATGAGTAGCGAATGGTTGTGTCTGTACAGTAATACAAATACCTGTCTCAAAAGGCAGTAAATGTCAATTTTGATATCTTTACTTAGGTTAATTTAAAATGAATACATATATATGTATATATATATATATATATATATATATATATATATATATATATATGTAGAGAGAGAGAGAGAAAGAGATAATGTTTGTACGATACAGCAGCATTTGGTATGGGAATACCTCTTTTTTCTTTTTTTCAAATGGATCGACTAAAATGTCGAGAATATGCTTAATAATCAAATGAATAAAAAAGAGTATTCTGAATTATCCTCCCTCAGTTTTTGCAGCAGCTCGATCTAATACTCAAGTAAATTGGTGTCATTCAAACACTTGGAAAATAAGGGGGGGGCAAGGTCATTCAGGCGTAAGGGTCAGTTGAATATATTTTTCCGCCTGGGGACACATAGTTCATTTTATATTGTGTGGTTCGTGATAGCATAGACTTCGTTTGTGAGAAAAAAACATAAGCAATATATACACATATATATGTGTGTGTGTGTGTGTGTGTGTCCCATACTGTCCCATCACAGCGGAATTTGACACAAGGTCGGGCTTAACGAGGGGAAAATAGGAGACACCCTTCCAAAAATGGCTCCAGCCGACGTGGCTACGGTTTGCATTGCAACCAAAGCAACCTCCGCCACGAAAGCGTCCACCAGGGGACCAGCTCCTTTAAGTGCAATGGAGCAGTGCTGCTCCGGGGAATCTATTTTATCTACTGTCCCACCACAGCGGAATTTGACACAAAGTCGGGCTTAACGTGGGAATAATAGGTAACCCCTTCGAAAAATGGCTCCAGCCGACGCGACTTCGATTGCCAAGCGACCGTAGAAGCTAAAGCAATCTCAGCCACGAAAGTTTCCACCAGGGGACCTGCTCCTTTAATTTCAATGCAGCAGTGCTGCTCTGGGGAAACTGACACCCTACAGGTGGGCTGAGTAATAACAGGAGAGCCGAAGGACTAGTCCAAAGGCTCCCCGATGCGCTTAGCAGTGCGTAGCCTCAGTAAAACTTCGTTGGCTAACGCATTGCACCGGTGCACTCGGTCTTTGACACACTCCCTCTCCATCCTATTCGGCAGGCAAGTGTCAGTATCGGCTCCTTGGTCTCGGCCGTGGAACAAATACTACAATTTTATCCTGAAGAACAGACCAGAAAAAAGGAGTGTGTGTGTGTATATATATATATATATATATATATATGTATATGTATGTATGTATGTATGTATGTATATATATATATATATATATGTATATGTATGTATGTATGTATGTATGTATGTATATATATATATATATATGGTACATTTCAACCGTCTGTTGCCAGAAACTTTTTGTGGAATAGAATGTATAGAAAACCATGTATATGAGACTGGTTGGTACATTGTTAGCTTTGATACTAAGTATGCCGTGATTGTTAAAAAAGAAAACAAAAGGCCTCCAAAATAACACACTTGAAAATCATTAGTGCTGTCATTCTGTTCTAATTATTTTCCTCCCTTCTTACACCTCATTACAACTCATCATCAAGCTCCACTCACATATGATTCCACTTCTCCTCTCAGGTGGTAATTATATTCTTAAAATTTTACATTTTACTCGAATACATTTCTTCTGTCTGGTTCGATATCTTATATCTCTCAATCATAACACTATATTAATCACATTTGTGTCTGCCGGCAAGAGAAATGACTTGTCCAATCACATTGCATCAACCATCCCCTCTGGTGGAGTAGATCTGTCCACTTTTGTCAGAATGTTTAAACGATGATATAATAAACTTGACAAATGTTTCAAGTGTAAACGATCCAACTAAAAGAAGCCACTTTTCCATAGAAACTGTTGGCCATATTTTTCTAATTAATAAAATAATGTCACGTAGAAATGTACCAATCAGTCCAGATCTCCCCGATACAAAACTTATAACGATTTCAAGAAATCTTTTGAATGAAATAATGACGAATCTACAATTCCATCTTGGCTGAAACGAATGAAAAGAATAAAAGCAATTTAAAATTGTTTTTGTCAAACAAATCTTGGAAAGTAAAGCCGCACAGGGAGACCCTGGATAGATATCTGCGGGAAATGTTCTTGATAAGTATTCATGGTGAGCAAAATTTCTTATCGCAGAAAAATAATTACAATCTGCCAAGTAGCTGCAGGTGTGTGTCTAGACGTTACAAAACAGCCCGAAAGTCAGACCATGTTCGTGTTAGTTCTTTTTCGAATTCATTTTCAAGTTCACATCAAGAATTGAGTCAGAAATATCTTTAAGACCGAGAAACATCTACATTCCCCCTCTCTGCACACACACACACACACACACACACACACACACACACACACACACACGTGTGTGTGTATACACATATATGTATTATAAAATATTTAGTCATATTAAGACGGACATCATTGCACAATGGAAGTATCATTTGGCCTAGACAACATGAAAAGAATAAACAATCAAAGGAAATTGGGCTGCTGCCAGAATCAAACCGATGACTGATATGGTAGCTGCTCCAATGCAGTGTTGCTCTTACCATTGGGGTAATCAGCTGCCGGTAATGCCGAGGCCCAGATAACATTTTCAGCTCAATTCTCGCTCATTGGTATTCCTTCCTTCCTATCTATCTATCTATCTCTCTATCTATCTATCTATCTATCTTTGCATCATATTTTCCTGACACCTAGACACGTTCAACTACAGAAAAATAATGGAGAACTATGAGATAAGATCTCAAACTAGTGCTTTTATTTCGACTTCTATGCAACACTTTGTTGGTCGACGTCGTTGTCGTCATTTTCATAATGACAATTGATCATAACTGCAGTTGTAATAACGTGAAACCGATAATAACAAATGACAAATAGTATTATAAATATGAAATTCAACGAAGCAATGTTTAATGTGATTCTAAACAATACAACAGTCCAAGAAATAAAATAATTTCGAACATCCAACCGTCAAGAAGTTGAAGATGAAAGTTAATAAGACAATTTTGAATATTCGACTGTTCAGATGATATAACGTGTGTGTGTGTGTATGTGTGTGTGTGTAGGCTTGTGAATTGATTTCAGTCAAATAATATCTATCAACTTATTTTCTATGATTATATGTATTTTTATCTATTGCTCTCTGTGTATAAATATCTCTTTGTTTTCATTTTTTTTTATTCTATCCATACATCTTCATATCTCAGTCTATTCAGGCCAATCTATCTATATACCTGTCTGTCACTGTATCTGTTCTACACTCCCAATATATATATATATATATAAATATATATATATATATATATATATATATATATACATCTATACATCTATCTATCTACCTATCTATCTATCTCTCTCTCTCTATATATATATACATATATATATATATATATATATATATATATATATATATATATATATATATATATATATATATATTTACCAAACTATTTCACCTTATTTATATTTATTTATCTATGTTCGTTTATATCTATGTCTCTATATTTACCCCGTCATATCCATCAATTTATCAATGCTTATCTTGTTTATTCATATCTATGCTTGCTTATATACATATATACACACACACATATATATATATATATATATTTGTGCATGTGTGTGTGTGCGTGCGTATGTATGTGTGTGTGTGTGTATGTGTGTTTGTCTCTGTGTGTGTAGTCCTTTCTGATCTAGCTATCTATCCGACTGTCTGCTGAGAATTGGAATTTTTCTTAACGGCTTTGTTTTGTCTCGGAAGATAAATTCTCCATGAAATATTTCTTTGCAGAAATTGAGTAGTTTGTGTTACCATTGAAATGTAGTGTTTTTTTTTCCTAAGTAAAGAAGATTTATATTCAATCTTAGATATTCATCTGTTTCCAGGAATAACTAATGTAATGTTCATAACGTCTCTTCAAAGGTATATACATATCTTCAGTACTCTTTACATGAAGCCTTGGTCAAATATACCAATGCATGCAAGAAGAAATATATGTAAGACATATATTTTTCTATAAGAATGTAAAATGTAAGTTATTAACTAAAGAAAGTAATTGAGAACTGAAAACATATGCACGTTAAGTTACAAAATATCTTTATTACAGAACGATTGATAACTAATGCAATAATGAATGAAAATGTAACTTAAATATGATGAAAAAGTCATTGTCATACTCGTCTTCACTCTCACTGTCCGTCGTTGAACATGTACATTCCCCATGATTCATCACATTTCTCTATCATTGCCAGTACTTCCTGTACTAGTTTAGCTCGTCTCTCCGTCAAGTACTCGGCCTGCTTCGGTTGCACTTGTGATCTCTGAGGATCCGCGTCGTAAGTCGTTACGTCTATCAGTTGCCAGGCATTCCTGCAACATGACCAGCCCATCGCCATTTGAGTTTTTAATGGATTCTATGATGTCCTTGAATTCTGTCTTCTCCTGGATGTATTGTTGCTGTATTGCGGTCTCTCCATCTCAGATTGAGCATTGTTCTTTCATGCTATTCAGTTGGTTGGTCTGTCTCTAGGTTGTATTCCATGTTTCAGCTCCATAAGTGACAATTGGGTGGATGCATTGGTTATACACCCTTCTTTTTAAGATTAGTAGGATCTTCTTGCTTTTGAAGGTTGATCTTGGTCTACCCAATTCTTGTCATTCTAAGGTGATTCTTTGCTTGATTTCTTCTTTTGAGGGTCTCATAGATATTGAAACAACGTTGGATGATATAAAGAGAGTAGTTTCTGCATCTACATGACGCATCTGCTATTGGCTTTGGCCGTCTTGTATTCATACACAAGAAGCGGACGTAGTGTAAATCATAAAAGTGATAAAATGCTATCAGCTAAGAATGGCTATTTAACTTATACATCTGTGTTTGTCTTAATTTTGAATCTTCATGTGTCTGCTTGCTCAATCTAACAGCTATCTAGTTCTAGCTTTGTGAAACATTGCACCAACAGTTATCCAAAATGTATTGTAAATTTCCTATTTGTAAACTTGATAGATATTATATAAAATCTTATTTATGTTCAATTGGTACATCGTGATAAAATTGTAAAAAGTAAAAATTGTTGAGAAGCGAAAAGTACTGCTACAGATTCATATATCTAAACTGTCCATCCATTTATGAATCTATCCGTTGAAAACGAGTACGGTTCTATCTGTTAAGAGATGAGTAGCATTTTAATGCAAAAATTACTACATGTTCTTTCTTTTTATATTTTCGATCAATCAAAGAAAAAAATTTTTCTCCAAAGATCGTTTCTGAATCCTTTTGACGATGGCGTTCCCAGAAATCTCAATTCTGGAAGGAAAAAACAGAAAATTCTGCTTCCTTCACACCAAAAAAAAGATTCCAAGAAATTATTCAATTACCATTACATTTAATTACAAAAATCCAGAAATATACTCGGTGATTGTATAAAATAATTGGCGTGCACTTGCTGAAAAAAACGTGAATGCAATAATAGACTTCACACATAATTTACGTTCATTTTTCTTAAATTAAAATGCTTTTGAAGCTCTTAAATTCATAGCCTCCAACACAGGTAAATGAACAGAGAGAGAAAACTGGTCTACTTAATCACCCAATAGAAAGCGTTGAGTAACCAATGACGTTTGGCAGTATGCCGTTTCGGGGTGATCAATTAGAAAAAATCAGAGGTGGGTGATCAATGAAAAAATCACTCAGAAAACAGGCCTGGACACTGTTGAATGCAAAATAGGAGAAAAGTTTATCACACAGTTACATTGTAAATTGAAACCACACTGAAAAAAAACTATTCAAGGGTGGGATTTGCAAAAGAAAGCAAAACATGTTTTTGTACACATAATGATGAGAACATATTTAAATTTCCAGCCCCCTAGCTCATTCAGCGCAGCCTGCCCGTGTTATACAGATTGACTGCCAGACAGCCAGAATAGCTTAAAACTGGAGAAATCTAAGTTTTGGTGACAGTTTTCGTTGATGGTAAAGGTTGATGGTCTCTAATGTGGAGAACAGCCTGCACACGTTTGCAAGGAGTGCATTTGAATATGCTTTTCAATCTTTAGAATATTTTTTTTCAAATTGCTTGAATAATTATATTGTGAGAGATGGATTCAAAATGCTATATGCATTTATACATTCAGAATATATTTCTTTATGATAAAAATTTAAAAAAGTGATATGGAGTTGTTATTATTATCATTTTCATGCAGAAAATTTTGATTACGAATCCAATGGCAATGCGCGCTTTTCAAACCGAAAGATGAAGCTAAATATCCACTCAAATAAACAGGTTTTGTTCATTTTTCTTTTCTACTGTTTACTTTCACTTTCTCTTTCTAGTTATTATCATCACAATTCAGACTCAGGCGTGATTTTACAGCTACGAGTAAACGGTGCTCTCGAAAATACAAAGTTATCCTCCGCTGAGAATCAAACAAGGACCTCTCGTTGGTAGATGAGAGCCTTGTTTACGTCTAACTGTTAACAACATCCAGTCACAGAGACTATAATGATGTGCAGAAGCTGATTTTACGTATTTCAACTCATTCCTAACCATTAGCAATGAGTGCCATGTTTGTTTATATTTGAAAACTTGTTGTCATAAAGCAACTTTCATTATTCATTCTTATCATAAGATGAAGTATTGTAGTCCACTATTCTATTTAATTGCATCACTATCTACTTTCATCTTGATTTTTGGTTGATCCCTGGGAGACTCTCTGCAGTAAATGAAGGTGCAATAAACCGTGTTGAATAAAATTTTTTTCTGATTATTCTCCAATGGTGTTACAACAAAGTACCTCTGGTCATTATCCAGCTCCAAGACTTTCCCAAACAATTAGCATCGTAGTGATTGAAACTGACCAATCGGGAAGTTGCCAGCATCCGGTGTATTTGGATAACCACTGCATATTCTTTCGTTGGCCCTTGTTGCATTGTTAGCCTGACCAATTTGAAACGGATATGACCTTTTGGAATTGTTTCGTCTCTCATCCTGTACGATGGGACCTGGAAAAGGAAATACCATCATAATTCGGGAAATAAGTAAACGTATTCATCTCAAAAATATATATTCAATTCCAGCTGGTGTCAAATACTCAGTAAATGGCAATTGAAGTTACATTATACAAAACTACTTTACTTTCTGGTACCTCTAGTAGTATCGTCGTGAGAGGTTACCTCCTCTGATCTGTTGTTGAGCACAAAGTGTCGCGTGGTTGCATAATTCAATTTGTAGCATGGGAAACCATCTCCAAGAATTAGCACAACTGGAATATCTTAGATCGGAAGACTGGACATTCAATTCCGAAAGATAGAACGAATGTCTCTATTGAATTACTTTCCTGTGTGTCGGTTTCTTTTTCTTATTTTTTTTCTGTTTTGTTTTGTTATGTTTTTTTATCGGTGAATTCCAGAAACATAATACAGAAGAAAGTTATTTCAGGGTTTTGGAAAAATGTTCTCATGTAAGTGAGATTGTAGTTTTTTCTTTGCTTTACGTGATTTCTGGTAGCAGGGGGGAGATACCGGTACAAAGCCTTCCGTGAAAGTGAAATGGTATAAAGTGAACTTTGAAAAAAGCTGTTGATACCCGAGCCATATCACAAAAAGGTATGTCTGTTTGTTACTTAGTTTCCATATTGGAACAGAAGGCTCAAATAACAACGGATTAAACCCTCTTCTAATCAGAACGGTCCGGGTTGAAAAATAACTGTAACATGACCTCCCCTTTTAGCTGGAAGCCATGTTGGGGCTGATCAATCAATGATTGGAAAAAGATCAACGAATAAGTTACATCTATTGCCCTTTTTTGGGTCCTGATTACCAAGTCCAAAATTCCATAAACTAATACAAGCATTAATGCTGCTTGACACAAAATGAGAGACTGATTTAGCATAAACCTAGATTGCAAATTGACCTCCAATCCTACTAGAAACCTATTTAACTTGAACATACACAGTCTTCCAGCCAGTCTAAGAGACTCGACTGAAAACTGAAGGATTCCACTGACAGTTTTAAATGACAGTTTCTAAAAAGGTTGTTTAGTCTGTGAGAAATTAGTCGTACTTTAGATTGGGAGGCCGTTGGGTTCATCCAACTTAACTTATATGTAAATCTAGCACGGGCTGCGTCTAAAGATCTTTCTCCTCATACCAAGGTTATTGAATCAACTTAGCCCCCAGAATGGCCTGTCCTACCAACCAATCGAGCTATAGATTATCCTCACATTCAGTATCTGTTTCTGTGCTTATATCTCTATCTGTGTGTGTGTGTGTGTTTGTGTGTGTGGGGGCGTGTCCAACTTCTCCTGGCTATATTTTAAGGGCTACATCCTTGAAAATCCTCAAAAGAAGAAGAACTCGAGCGAGGAAACATTGTGAGATGGCAAGCCTTTGGTACAGCAAGCTTTACCTTGAAGACCAAGAATATCCCACACGTCCTAAAAGGAAGGTTTTACAACCGATGCATCCTCCTGATAGTCTTTTATGGAGCTGAAATATGACACCGACCCCAAACTCAGAACCATACAACTTGCTAGAACGAACCTTGCTCAATGGAGAGATCATAGGAGAGCATAATATATTAAAGAAAAAAAACGAATCTGAGACATCGTAGAATCCATTTGAAAACTCAAACGTGCTGGTCATGTTGCAAGAATGGCAGATAGCTGCTTGACATTACGATTCACATCCTGAATCCCCAGACATCTTATGCAAAACCTAAACCGGTTGAATATATGATGGCAAGACAGCTTAGACAAGTTCAAAATGTACTGGCTCTGCGACACTCATGATAGAGATGTGGTGAAGGCCTATATCCAATAACGGACAATGAAAGACTGATGATGATGATGATGATGATGATGATGATGATGATGATGATGAGATATCCCTTTCTCTATCATGTATTCATTTTCGCTAAAAACTTAAAATCATGATGATGATGATGATGATGATGATAAAAACACTGTTGAAAAATTTTTTTTTTAAATAAACAGTTCTCTTGTTTTAAAAAAGAAGGGCTTTGGTGTGTCATTTTTGAACCAACAATCTTGTGCAGGTTTTTTTCTGATCTATTTCTCGGGGGAGAAAATTCTAGATAAAAGATCTTTTCTTTTTAGATTATTTAAGATAATTCTTTAAGTGATTAGTTCTGGTGCACATCCGGTCTATGGTGATTCACTTATGTGAGGTACAGATATTATCAGTCCATTCTTATTATCGAAAGAAGAACACTACCAGAAATACAACGTTTTCGAATTTCACCAGACATTGCACCAGACAACAGGGACGAGAAAAGATCTCAGCATTGTTTCCTTCCTTTCTTCATTCAATTTATCTGAACTTGACCTACCAAGATATTATGGAAGCTTTCACAAAATGTCAAGGTCTTTGCAAGTGTTTTATACTAATCAGTTTTGTTTTTTGAGAGCACCTTATAAATTCTTACACGCATTGAGAACGTAATTTAGAGAAATGTTAACAAGTACGTCTACAAGATGTTTCTATGAAGAGAAGAAGAAAATATCCTCATTTCACCTGATTAAACGGAGAGAGCCGTTTCCTGGGATCATTTTGGAACGTTTTTTTTTGGGGGGGATAACATTGGGAAAACATTAATGACAACCAGTGGCTGTAGCAGGAATAGTAAATCACGGTAGGATGATGATATGATAACCCTAAAAAATCAATTTTCTTCTTTATTTTTTTCAAAACTTTGCCAGACTTAGGGAGTTACCGAAATAACGAGAGTTAATGCTTATGGAGTCGCGAAACTAGATTTCATGCCTCCGAGACCCCAATCAAACTGATGCAAAAACAGACTGAAAACTGAGATATGATTTAAGTAATGAAAGCTAAGCTGGGTGAGAAAATTGTGTTAAGAAAGTTGTAATCGGAAAGAAAAACAAATCGATTTGGGGGTATATAGGGAATCGCTAATACGATCCACAATAAGCAAACATTGATAACATCAAGAGAACATTGTTTACATTGAGCAAAGGAAAAAAGAATTTGAATAATTTGACATCATATTTTCATAGATTTACTTTCATTGCTATGCATTTATTGTGTGTTGAAATTTATTATAATAAACAACTTTATCTAATAGAAAAAACTATTATGATCTATATGAATAATCCAATAATTAGTGTGCTTGGAACCAACTGATCTTCGAAAAGTAACAGTGACTTTAATCTGTTTTAGTAATAACAATAATGACAGCGTGGATTTTTTTCTCTGTCTTTTCAACTCTAACAACTTTTTGACAACATAAATGAAGAATACAGAAAGTTTGAACTCGTCGAAATGTTATGAAATAAACTTTCGGTAAGATAAGGATATCTCGGAAGAATGGACTGAATCTTGAATAGGCTAAAGTTAGCCATCATCAGTCTATCTTTGGATAGAATTATTTCCCAACCATTTGCATATCGCCTGAGACCATATTAGTATCTATCATGTTATGATTCAGATGTGAAGATAGATCATTGACCTTCTGCTAGAGCAAAGAGCTGGTCCTATCTTGAGGATGGATCCATAATCAAAGGTTTATTATTTATTTCAAAATCATCCAGCACCCGTTATTTATTCTAAAATGTAACATAAAGGTGGGTATGTTGCAAGTGAGATAAGTGTCTGCTCAGGATATGACATACGGTACCATAAGATTCTTTTTCAATTTTTGGGCTTCAAGAGAATTTCATGATACCTCAGTGTTGATGACAAGCATAAATGGAGCATTACCGTAAGTATATCTTTAGTGCATTGGATGGGTGGATGTTTAATCCAAGGTTACATGCACTTCTTGGCTTTTCTGAAAACAGAGCCAATGTTCATTTGTATTCCCACAACAAACTCTGAGGCAG
>OY735207.1:58360112-58387612 GCA_963457665.1 Thysanoteuthis rhombus
TAACCAATTCAAGCTACATACATCTGCAGCAAAAAAAAAAGCACAGTAGCCTTTTAGCGTCCGTTGTTTGATATAAAATTTCATTTCGACTGAGTATTTTTATCAAGACCGTAGCAGAGCCAATACTCTTCAAAAATCGTCTAGTTGGTCGCACATTTTTGTTTTGCCAACCAAAGTATCGTATATGATTTTCTGGGATCCAATTTTCGAATGGTGATGTCCAACAATTGTCCACCATTCATGCATCATGACTATCCCGTTATCATTTGAGCTTCTAATTAATTTCCTGATATCTCTTACTCCAATTTTTTCATCTCCAATATATCGTGCTGTTTTGTAGTCTTTTCATGTGTTGTTGCACATGATTCTTTTACACGTTCTCTTTTTGCATGGTTCTCAGTTTGAAGGGCAATCCTTTCCATGTCTCTGTGTTTCTGCTCCATCAGTTACTATCAGGAAGTCGCAAGTATTAAACCTCTTTTTTTTCAGGACTTATAGTGATGTTAATTCACTTGTGTTCACTTTGTATGGACGCATAATGTTCTGACCCACAACTGCATTCAAAAGATCAAGTTCCCTATCGATGGCTTCCAAGATCAAAGCGCATCATTACACTTATCATCTTTGTTTGTATACGTATCTATGTCTATCATCATTTTATGTTTATACTTTCATCGAAGGTGTTTCAGGGGAAGGAACCTGGGAAATTGTTAGCAACTCACAGTTTTTCAGGCCAACCGATATTTTGTTCTGCTAACATAACCTAGTATTCCAAATATTCACCCATCTATGTTGATTCGATGATATCACGAGAACTAGTGTATTCAACGTGATCTTACAACTTGTACTGAGTGCTCAGCGGAGAAGTATTGAGAACCATTTTTATAGTCTTTGGTATGGTGATGTGGTAGACTGAAGCACAGCCTATAGAATAGTGAGTACGCAGTCAACTACTAAACCACATATGTAAGCACAGATTAATGTCGAGCATGTTTAGCTAGTAACGTCAATAATTGAAATTAGAAAGAGAATAAGTGTTATACAGCAGCACTGAGCAACAACGGATTTAAAGATCCTGGAGACGTATAACGAAAACAAGGAACGAAATAGAATCCAAAAGATTCGAGAGAAGGAAAAGACACGATGTAAAAATGATGAAAACCTGTGGAAAGAGCGATAAAATCAGATGAGGGCATATAGAATGAGAACCCTTCTTATTCGTCTTGAGTACTAAGAAAATTTTTCCCTAACAGTAAAGACGCTGAAAGGGATTTGCAAGATGTTCTTATTTGCATTTTCTGCAAGGCACATACCATAAATCCCATAAGAAAATAGAGAATTGAGAAAAAATCAAGTGTCCGAAAACCATAGTTCTCAGTTATAGCAGTTGTATTTACTTTGGTCTACTCAACCTTCCTCGCCTCTATACTCTCTTTCTTCTTTTGCCCCGACCCTTCTGATCAGGAGTGGGTTGTAAGGCGAAAATGTCAACCTTACTGCTTGATTATTCAGAACAATAGTGACTGAAGAACTAAAGCAGGGGGGGGGGGACACATCCAATAGCCAAATCGCCCAAACGGGCCAATCAGAATTGTATCATAACTTTTGGATTGCTGGTCAAGTTCTGAGATACTAATGGATTTTAAACGAGATTACATAATCAGGCAATTCTGCACAGAGTAATTAATACCCAAGAGGTCAGTTCCTCATTTGAACTTTTCCCTACAGGGGGTCCACTCGTAGAATGCTATCTTTTCTACAATCCCACCGACATGTCCGAAAGGCATTAAATACTTTGTGCAAAAGTTCACCTTACACGCACAGACATACACACGTATCTTTCTTTCCATTAATCTCTCTTTCTCTCTTTATATGCATATATATATATATATATATATATATATATATATATATATATATATATATATATATATATATATATATATATTACAGTGCATGCATATAAACATACGGATATGTTGCAGGTCACTCAAAGTAAAAACTGCAATTTGATTCAGTCCACATTTTACCGGGTTGAGATTCATTTCATAGCATCAGCCAATAGAAGTAAGTAACCACCATAGATAGATTTAATACAACATGCACTCAGAAAGTATCTTGACAATAAATATCAAAGAATTGCCTACCCAGGGCAAAGGCAACCTTATCCTTACTAAGTATTCCCTTGGGTTCCCACGCATGTTCCACTTTTCAAAACAGTCCTGTTTTGGATTTTCATCAACTATATTGGGTAATCTTTGATTTTGTTAAACGTCTGAAATCTGTCGGGAGAGTAAGAAGTCGCAGCAAGTCAAAACCTGACTCTAGATATGTGAGGGGGGCTGATGAGCCTTGTTGGTCCAACGTTTTGTTTTGTTTTTTTGAGAATCCTACAGAAGACATCATTGTGGATGTAACAGTCACACAGTACACAATCTCTATGGCATTTCACAAACAACGTACTCAGTAGGGTGTAATTTGATTGGTTGCCAAGTCACATTGAAGCAATACGAACGGCCCTCAAGATATCTTAAATGACTGGCTACTATTAGGACAGGCATCGTGTCAGGTTTAACCTAATGTACAAATATATAAATCAAGCCAATGTGGATTTCAATGCTAGGTAGAAATTCTTTTTTTTTTTTTTTTGCACGGAAAGCATCTGAGAATATCCCCAGGTATAAGAAAAGGAATTGCCTGTGTGACACGCTTCGCTAGGAATTAACTGGACCGATCAATATATTTTTTCTGTTTGCCGCCACTTTCTGTTTGCACAACCGGAAATTAGTGCCCTGGCCATTCGTTAAAATCTCCAAAAAGTAATTTTTCTCCAGAATTATGGAGAAAGAAACTGCGATATTTAATGTCATACACGGATGATAATTGACGCTATACGATGATGATACTTGATTCTCAACACCGATGATATTTGATGTTATGAATCGATTATACTTGATACTACACACCAATAATATTTCATGATAATTTATAGCTGACATCATTGTCTGGGAATCCTTTGTGAAGCTTGGACTTGAAAACATTGATATTTCAGCAACTCGAAAACTTTAATGTCCATCAACAAGAAAGTTCGACGATATATATTGTTGGTTTGATCACATGGCTCAGGGAGTAGGGAAAAGAATCATTATTAAAAATGACAATGCTCAAAAGTAATTGTCACTTGAGAGACGATAATGGCAAACCAGACGCCTGTTAATGTCGCATGTGTCTAGCGAGTTATGTCAAAATTAAAACATCTATCAAAGGTCACTGTGAATCTATGAGACTTTTTTATGAACGCGAGAAGCTGAACAATCTCTACCAAAAATGGACGAAAACAAAATACCTCGATAGCTATTAATCTTTGGTCTTGGCCGCGACATCAACGTTCAGAATTCCTGAAAATGTTTTAACCCTTTTTGTCAACAACCAGTCAATATCTGGAATTGACTTTGCTTTCCCACCGTAACAGAAACAAAAACAACAAGAATAATCCTCATCAATTTTCCTTGAAGTGAAGAATCACCGGTCCACTGCCAAAATTTGCGGGAAAAAAATCAGGGTATATCCCTAATTATGAAGAAATGGAATCGCCTGTGTTACACGATTTGCTGATTATAGTCGTGCTTCTCACCAAATGAGCTAAACTGACGAGTCGTGAAAACCTTTGGAGAATTACGTTATAAATACTCAAGGGCTTATTTCATACTAATAAATGAATACATTTGTAATTGCCCCACAATGATTTGAAATCACGACAAGATGGTTGTAAGGCTGATGGTTCTTCAACTTGACCAAACTGAGTATCACACACCAGTAAAATTCATCTCACATAAACACAAAAGCTTATTCCATTCTGATAGATGGACACATCCGTCCAAAAAAATACATTAGAAACCTTTAACCAGAACTCTCATCTAAATTGTCGACATAGGTTTCTCAGAATTTTCAAGGTGGTGTGGCTGGCTAGTCATGCATGTATACATGTATTTATGTATATATGTATGTATATATGCATAGAGGCCGCACAAATGAGACTAAAGAGCTGAAAATTTCAGCATTTTTTTTCCTTATTTTATCAAGTGAGATCTTCCTTTATTACCCTTAAAAGGTGTTTAGTTAGAGGGTAAGCTGCTAAATTGATCACAAACTTTTTCCGTAAAAATTTACTTTTTCGACTGATCACTGTCCAACAAAAAGCAAGCAAAATAACTTATCATTGACAATCCCTTTTCCCCAATTTTATTACTAATCATCCCAACATGGTATAGCATCAAATGACGTGACAGTTTTTATTGAGTGACTAACCAAACCTCTTTTTATAGTCTTTGTATAAATTATATATATATATATATATATATATATGTGTGTGTGTGTGTGTGTGTGTGTGTGTATATATATATATATATATATATATATATATATATATATATACATATATATATATATATATATATATATATATGATACAAAAGATGTGATAATCATCTTCCGACGGAATAAAAGTAGCTTTGCAGTTTGATCCTGAAACAGCCAGGCTTGTCAAATAGTGTGTTTATTTCATTCTGATTAGTCACTTTGCTTTTCTGTTATTTTCTCGTCCGCTAAGACTGATTTGCCGGTTTATGTTCGTAAAAATCATGTCTGTTTAGAAGGGAATTAGTTTTGGATGTCATCTATTCATTACATTCAATTACTTACCATTCCTCCTGTAATTACCTTGAGTAGATATTGAGGTGGTATAAAGTAGTTATTGAAGTTTTCTTTCATTTTTTTCTCCTTCTTTTTTTTTTTTTGCTTTTTCTGGGCATATGTTGATATCGTCAGTCATCAATGCATGGTATTTATATATGTATGTATGTATGATTCCGAGGGATATTTGTTGTTGTACACTGTTGTTATTTCAATAGCTGTATATGAACATATCATTGTCTGAGAATTCTGTATGTGGCTTTGATTTAAGTGCATTGATATTTTCTGCTGTCACATTTTCAATTTCCAGTCCGTTTGATATTTACGTAACACTATCCAAAAAAAAGAGTGTTCGCTTATATCATTTCTGGAATCGAATGACCATTTCCATCAAAGACGGCAAAGGATTCTATCCTTCTTTTCATGTGGCTGTGTATATATTTGTTAATGTGTGTGTATGTGTATGTGTATGTTTCAGCACTCCTGGTCATTCTCTAAAGACTTAGAATTGGCATCATAACTCCGATAGAACTCTTTCGATTTTTTTTGTTTTTTTTAATTTATTGAAAAAAAAGCCTTTTGACCTTTTACCCATCGTGCTGACAAGTTGAGTAACATGTGGATTCTCCAAAATGTGGCAATTTTCTATTTCGTCTACTGCACAGGTTTTTAAGTGAAAAACATCAGTGATGTCTCAAATGATATTCATTCCGACCATCTTTTTTTCTCCAATGGATTTCTTTTTACTTGACTTCGAATTTTGACTCAACAATTGAATGAATGACTGTGAAATCGAGTGTAATAATCATTGAATGTACTACGTTGTTGGAGATGACTTTTCTCACCATATTAATAAGAAGGAGTACATTAGAAAATTAAGAACAAGAACACTCCTCACTAAATTTACGGGAGTAAACTCTCCAGTTCGTCAGCTGATTTTGTTCTAAGAATATATATATATATATATATATATATATGTAATTTCCTTACCATGATATCAGATCACGACCAAGTGGGTGCTCTTTTGGATCTCTATGGTCATTTTAGGCCCAGGGTACCCAAGCCTTGTGATTGTATTTTTTTCAGAAAACTTTAGATAAAAGATATATTTCTTAGATGATGTTTAAAGTAATTGCTTCTTGTACTCGCGTGGGCTTTGGCGATCTATGCGAGCAACAGATATATTGATATCATAATTTTAATTACATGTGTGCGAAACTCGGTGGAAAGGAACTTGAATTATTTCTGTTTTGATTCCAAGTCGAACATTCATCTTTTTCTAATATGTCACTACAGCTAAAATATGTTTTGTTTTCCAATCGTTCTATCCACATCATACTTTTCTCCTCTTGCCTCGAACTCTTGTTAATATTTCTCTCTATCACCTCTTCATCTGTCTTCAAACTGTCAACAATTTATAGACTTTCCCAAATAAATACAATTAATAACTATCGTATTTTATAACTCAAAAGCAATAACATGCAATCCTGTCAAATTCATCGTACGTGCTTTTTCAAAAATGACGTATTTCATTTTTGAACTCCATGTAGACTACACAGATATAAACGTGTTTTTATGCATTTGGTTTTCATTCTAATATTCTATGCAAAGATTTTAGCCGTTGTTGAACTCATAAGACTTAAGGTTGACTTCAAGCGAACTTGACCAGATCTTACCCCAGAATGACAGCTAATCTCACATGAACTAGCATGCTCTTTCAAGGCTTCCCGCTTGTAATGTATGTCCATTCAACCATATTCATTGCACTGAGGGTTTTAGAAGCAAACAAGCAGTCGTTAGAACATGTATTATTGTTTGTATCGTTGTGGTTTTGGTAGAGTTTAAAATGAAATGAGTCAACATTGGAATAAAAAGTGCAAATTCTGACAATACTGTATGTTTTTAAATGCAATTCCGAGCTTAAGATGACATTTTGTTTTTATTTGAGAGAAAAACGAATGTCTGTTAATACAAGCAGAATGATTCAGATTATTATGTATGTGTAAACTGGGAGTTGACATGATATTTACAAATTTGAATTCCTGAGACAAGCTGGGATGGAGTTTGACCCTTAAGCAGCAATGCTTGTTACTTATACAAAAAAACTTATAAGGATATATTTGTCTTCTTCGAAAGTCTGTGTGAATATTGTTTGCAGCTGTTTATTTCTCCTTGATGTAATCGTTGCTTTCGTCAAATATTGAAAGGAGAACATTTGAAGAAGAAATAAAAGAAAAGCATATATATTTTGATGAAAAAATATTTGGTAACAGGTAGAAAAAACAAAAACAAGTCTGGTTATTCAATAAATAGGAACCGTCATATGACAAATGTATTTTGGCAGTATACTGTGTTTGGTGTGATCAATTAAAAATTGGAAAATTAAGTGATCTACGAATAAGTTGATTTTTTCTGCTACCGTTTGATCAATAAAAAGTCCGAATTCCCTATAGACAAGCATCAACTCTGACTGACACGATATGTTGGATCAAACTTACATTGTAAATTGACACACACCCCTTTGAGGAAATTTTTTTAGACATTATAAAAAGGATATGCTCAAATTTTCAGCCTCTTGGTCCTATAAGTGTTGCCAATACAGAAAAATGCATGACCAGCTACAAGAATCACTTGAAAACTGAAGAAAAGAACAATGTTGAACCAAGCTGACATTTTGTTCGACGGTTTTTCGTAGTCAATACATCAATAAACTTGCAGGTTAGATACAAATGGTCAGGAATTAAATATACTGCTGGAGTATGTAAGTTGATTTTAGAATTTACACATCATTTTAATGGGACTAATTAGAAAATAGCTCCAGATCAAATTCATATTAAATACTCCTAAAAACACAATATTATTTGCCATAGAAAGAATTGGTTATCATATTTGGATATTTTATTTATTGGCCGAGTGTTCAATAGAGAGAAAACTTAGGATAGTAGTTAGTATTACTTCACTTTGTACTCAAAACTCCTTTGGACTATTGCATCCTTTTAGAGCATGATCCATCAAAGCCCCCATCAGCCCGTTAAGTTGGTAAAGAATGACACATTGAAAATTGAATTTAAACTGGTCTGGTTAGTCACTTAATAAAAACCTACACCTGATCAACATCTTTCGGCAGCATACCATGTAAGGGTGATCAAATTAAAAACTGGATGAGCCACTTCTCTCGCCTTTCAATGGGCAGTGATCACTAATCACGTCTGAATTTTCAAAAACAGGCGAGACTATTAACAGAACAGGAACTGAGGGGTCAGTTCAGCGTAAACTTACATTGCGAATTCGGACCCTCACCTACACTAAAACCTATTATTATGGGGAGGTTGTAGGATGATGGCGTTTGCTTGTTAGATAACTGTGGGGACAATGACTGCCATGTCCCTAGATGCTGGTTACGAGGATTCTTGATGTACGTGTTTTTTATTTGCGCCGACACTGTCGATGCATAGTTCTCGAGACACCGTTGTGTTCTCAAATCCGCTCGCTGGGGAACATGATAGCGAATCTGCAAAAACGAGAATGCTGCACCTGTAGAGAAAAGTAACTGATTCCTTATTAAGGGGGAAAAGTCTGATTATGAAAATAATCCATGTTTTATTTTTCTCATGTCTCTGCTTTGAGGTTGAAGACGGATGGAACGGCACTGAAGGATTCCTGCATCTAAAATGCTGCACTTTCCATGTATTTTCGGTTGAAGATCGGTTGAAGTTAGCTCTTTTTTTGCAAGACGTAAACGCTTCAGCTGACCTCAAGGGTAAGTGTGCTAACAGGTATTTACCTCGAATCCTGCGGTAAATTTGTGTCTCTCCTACTCTAGATACGTACTTTCCTATCTCACTGTTTCTCATTCTAAATTCATGCATTGATCAACATAATCCCACATAAATCTATCGCAGTGTCATTGACCAAATACACAACCATATACCTAAGTTCACACACTTTCTCTGGTATCTCAAAACCCCTGTCAGTACTGATCCCTTGAGCGTCCCTTCACTTGGAAGAGGAGGCCAGCTGTTCTTGACCCCTGGTTTGATTCGTCTTCTCTGAGACAGAAATGAAGACAAAAAAAACATGCTGCTGCATATACACCCATTTTCATAGGTGAGTATACAAACGTATTTCGAACGCAGAAAATCACTTCCCAATTGCTGACCTTGTACCCCACATGCATTTTTTACGTCAAAATTTTCAAAAAACAAAAACGTTGGCAGAACTCTAACTCCATCGGTTCAGCTTTTGGGCGTGATACATAACTAGCAAGCTTGTCTGTCGACCAGTTAGTCAACCAGATAGCCAGACGTCCAACTCAACTACTGAAAAAACCTTCACAGATAGTTTTGGTTGACAGTTTCCAATTTGTTTGTTATAATTTTTTTAAAAAACTTTACTGTTGAATTAGATTCCTAGATATATGATTTGGTGCGTGGGAAGTATCGAATTGTATTATTCTATCAACCAACATCACTGGTTTTCCTACACCTCCACCACCCTCTTACCAACTAATCACCCTTGACTCACCCGCAACCAAAAGCTGGTAGCACCCACTTTTGGAAACAGTAACCTAAAATGTGTGATGCAAACGGTTGAGGAATATTTAAGAAGTAATGCCATAGTCAGAAAAATGATAAATCATCTCCTACGTTCGTATGTAGAAAACTTATACTGGATCTGCCCCTGATTGAATAATAGCTTGAATGACTTGATAGATTTCTACTGAATCAAAAACATTTTTCAAGTCAATGAGTTACATTTAGTATTCTGCTACTTTTGATTTTAGTTGATTTACCCAATGGAGATGGTTGATAGTCGAGTAGCTTCATCCGAAGCCAGTCCGTTCCAATTGTTGGTTTTCATCAAACATTTTAATGGTGATGATGATGATGATGATGATGATGATTTAGCTTAAAATATCATTCTCAAATAAGCAATGGAAACTGCACTAAAATGCTAAATTTTAGGACGGATTGAGGGATTTTTCCACGTTTCGATTTAGAAATATTATTTTTACCTTTTTCCTACGTATATGGAATAGTATCCATTTGTGTCTTACACACATTACATGCAAAAGTTCTCAATTAATTCAAATAAAGCAACAAACTGACTTGGTCTGGGAATCTTGTACAATCACTCCTACTTCATCATTACTTACTTTTATCTGATTTCCATTCAAACTCTTGGTGTAATGTGGTTGGCAGAGGTGTGTACTCTCTGGGTAATTTCGAGATACAGTGTGATCCTTACTTGTTTCTCACAAACTTAGTAATTGATAATTACAGCGTCAGGTGGACGTTCTACCGTACTACACTCAGCTAAGTTTAGAATGTTCGGATATCAGCACCTGGTCTATATCGTTGGGATGTATCAGAAGTATTCTGTTTTGTAATCAAATCATGTCTGCAGGAAATTCTCTAGAGATCTTGCATGTTTTTAATCTCAAGAAATACGCTACATATGTTATTTATAGATGCTACAAATACTTTCAGATGTTTTCATGAGCAGAAGGTCGGGTTCTCCTCTCTCTTACATTCAAAACCATCATAGTCAAAAACTGATGGTCGCCCTCTTTAGGATTCATTTCGAGGAAAAAAGCAATAAACCTGAAAACGTTTGAAAATCTGAACAGTGTTTTCAGGTATTATTTTATATTCTTCCACTTTGCCAACAGCTTTAGTGGGTTTGAAATTATATTTGAATTCATGGTTCAAAATTGACCGAATCTCAATTTTGTATTGATCATAATCTGAAGGGAAAAATACAGCTCGGTAGCACTGATAATGATATTTTATATATATATATATGTATTATTGTGTCGTTCTCAGATAGCTGTTTCGTTGTATTACAACTCTTCAATGTGGCTATAGACTATTCGTTATCCCATCCAGTACCACGAGGCAGGATTGAAACCTTCGCTTCAGACCCAAAGACCTATATCCTACCTCTGCACTAGGGAACTGGACAGTCAGTGAGGCTTAATTCAGGCGATATATTTATTTAACTTAAATTCCCCGTCCACCAGAGTGCTCCATTCTTATGAAAGATCATTAAATGATGAAAATATTACGAATATAGTTTTGTCATGAGTAGAATTTGGGTGTATTTAAGAGATAAACTCTTGAGTAAAGAGTTAGAGAACAAAAATACTTTTGATACCCGCTAATATTTGCTGAAACAAAATCAACTTTTCAAAGTCTATATGTCTTTATTTTTCATGTCTACGCTAATGATTAAAGATTCTTTGATTCTTTCAGCCTTTCAAAGACGGATGCTTTTTTTCCCTTAAAAAAACTGACAGCGTAATCCAATCTGTCCTTTCATTTTTTATCCAGCCTTTTAACAGATTGAACATAATTTGAAAATAAATCCTGAATCTTCTTTGCTCGGATCAAAAAGGAATCGTTTTACTCTGAGGTTTTCGATCAAGAGAACATGCAAATCGATCGGCCTTGATCGAAGTTATTTATTTGCCAAGAGCTTCACTTTGCATTAGCAAAATGGAAAAAAAAAAAAAATAAAACTGGACAAGCAAAAGAAAAGAAATCAATGCGGAAAATGCTTAACGAACAACTTCTTCAAACTAGTCCACTTATTTTTGGGTCGGATGTATGAGAGGCAGGGTGCTTTTCCTTGCCCGAATATTCTCAAGTACAAAGATTTTAGCTCAAAAGAAGCTTAGCTTCCCTTGTATTAATCCGGTATCAAAAGATGAATGCGCTCATATCAGAACATCGGATCAAATATTCTGTATAATGTACGAGAAATTCGGCTTCAAGCCCCAGGAATTCTCGAGGGAAAAATCCTTGTGATTCTGCATCCAACAAATATCATATATTGGGCGATTTTCTTTTATAAATTGCAAGTTGATGTTATCTAACACAATGTGAGTCTGTTCGTCCGCCAAATTTTATTTCCTTCTCCTCTATTTCGTTTAAATGATTCCGGTTTGCGGTAAAGCGTTGCACTATCTATATCCTTATCCTTTCCACTAAATCAAAGTTCAATCGAGAGAATAGTCTCCTAGTACGCTGTGTTTTTATCACCTATGCAACAACTATAAATAACAATTATACTAGAATGAACATTGTCACCAAAAGTGACGAATTAATGCTCCTTCGCTACGAGGTAACAACAATAATACTATACCACTAAACCAAGGACTTGATTTGTGCCATTTGTAAAAAAAAAAGTATCAATGGAAGTACGGACAGTATGAATTATCTCCTGATTGATCTGGATTCTCATATTTCATTTATTTCCCAACATCATCCGGTTTGTGCCTTTTGAGCAAGCCGTACCCTCGTGTTTCTGAAAAAAAGGGAAAACCAAGTATCCACTTTAGCATTATAGTTGTATTGTGAATAGAAACCCCTCTGTCCAAATTGTTGGGTGGTTTGAAAGTTTAATGGATTCATTGTACATGGAATCGATTAGCTTAGAGTTCAATATTGGATCATTCGGGGGATCAGAAGAATGTTTTCTGAATCTCCTTTTTTTTTTTTTTTCGTTTTTTATGTTTTCGGGAATATATATTCAAAATATAAGTAGTTTCGTATAAATATAAAGTTTGACAGCTGCAGGGGCAAACTTCATACCTATCTTTAACCCGATCGAAGATGATGACTGTATCTTTCGTACGGTATTTACGATGAATAAATTCGATGCTATTTAGTACTCGTCCTTTTGGCTCAGTCGGTAAGTGAACTAGCAACCAACCAATCATGTAGTCAAGTGATTTCAAATCATTCTAGGGAGATACTGGTTTTATGGATCGATTAGCTTCAACGAGACGGTATAAACAAACAGTGAAATGTTTGCCCTTTAACCTTTTCCAAGTTAGGAGATGATAGTTCTTGTTCTTCTCAGAAGAGAAATCAATTTCAACGAGGACTTGATTTTGATTAAATTGCTTCTGGCTTCTTTATACCAAATTTTATCTTTAAAATAGGAAATTATGGATTAATTAAACCCATATTTTTTTTTCAGATTAAATCATATATTTTCAAGTTGAAATAATAACAGAAAATGATTTTAATGTTTTACAAAAGTAGCCAGCACCTTTCAAAAGCCGCTTAAATTGCTACTTGTGACCAAATTTTGACATCCAGCCTCGATTACTCAACGAATGTAGCAAAACATGTACAGAACATATTTATATATATATATCCGAATTACACTGAAAAAAGGTTTTATCGTTGTTTAGACGGATGTAGAATGCTATTCAGATCGTATAATGGATCCAGCGACTGTATTCCATACTCGTGAAACCAAGAGAAATCAACCATCACCCATTTGATCTTGAAAGCACCTTTTCTATTTTCAAGCAGGCACAATCAAGTCGTAAGTTGACAGTAATTCTTTTTATTAGATAAAGTATTGTAAACCAGGTCTTCTCAAAATCGTAGTCGAGAAACGCCTGCCATCCCAAAAAGAGTATTAGGGTTGCAGAATTATTCCAAAATCCTATTTGAAAACAAAATGGATTTTCTCTGGGACGAGGATACTTTTTTATGTGTTTTCTTCTCTTTTTTAGGGGGGGATTTTTGTATAATTGTGTCAGCATTGTCACGGTGATTCCCTTGATTCATGTTTACATTTGCTAGTCTCTGTGGATTGCTTTCATTCCTATTTGTCTTTTGCTTCCTACTTCTGCTTTAGATTTCACTCAGACATTTGACCACTGGAATATTCATCCTCTTATAGGCCTCCCTCTCTCCCAGCAAAACCATGAACCTTCCCGAAACAGGATCTTAAATAATGTATAGGATCCAGCTGATTTTGTGAGTCAAGTATAGGAGTACATGCAACACTCATACACAAACACACAATGGTTGGCAGAAATGTATTAGTTCGGTTAAGAAAAAAATGATGATTAGATATCCCTTTGGTCCTAGAAAGAAGGGTAAAAAATTAATGTACCCCATCGATAGTCACTTATGGAGCTAAAACATGGAACCAAACAAAAGATTGACCCTAAAATTGAGAATCAGACAGTGATTGCATGGAAAAATAATACTCAGCATCATATGGAAAGATCGTAAGACAACACAGTATATAAGAAAGAAGAGAACAGTCTGAGGTACAGAGTGAGTTGAAAAAATAAAATAGCAATGGGCTGGACATGTTGCATGAATGTCAGACAACCGTTTGATGTTACTACTTACAATGTGGATCCCCAGAGATCATATCCATGCTGAATAAATTCAGAAAGCACTGGCTCCGTGATGCCTGTGATAGAAAGGTCTGGCAAATCCTAGGGGAGGTATAAGTCCAACGACGGACTCTAAAATGATGATGAGATTGATGATGATGGTGGTGGTGGTGGAGGTGATGATGATGATGATGATGATGATGATGATGATGATGATGATGATGATGATGATTAATGAAAAAAGTGCTGGTGTGTGAACACTTTGGCAAACTATATTCCAATAACTACCTGCCTAAGCAATAACACCAAAATACAAGTATAACTTTTTTTTAGCCTTGCCTTGGTCTAAAAAAGAAGATATATACTTGGTGTATCAAGAAAGTATCTCATCATTTAATACTAACCAAAAATATTGCTAACTCAGGGCAAGTACGTCTTAGTCATTTCAAAGTACTACCCTTGGGACCTCACAGGCAGCGAGAAAAAAATGTTTCTTTGAACAGACTTCAAAAAAATAGATTACTTAATTGAAAGAGAGAAATTGTCAGCCAAAATTAATTAATTTTTTTCGGTCGAAAAATTATAATTGGATATGATAAATATTACTCTGATATCAATTAATAAATTCCCGAGGGACAAAGCAGAGAATTTTTCTTAATTTTTTTCTAATCAACACTTTTTACAGTGCAACTCGTCTAGTGCACCTTCCACTCTTAAAATTAATTTTCAAAGTCTTCTTTCGGGATCACCATCAAATGCATGGTGGGTTTCTTTATGATTCCGTCCACTATCAGAGATTTCTTTACAAAAACTAAAAGACTGAACTGTAGAATGCTGACTGACCTCGATGTCGCTATGTTTTGCCGACGAATACCATACAAGATGTGAAGTATTCAGAGGCTCACTCAATGGTGTCGCTGAGTAATCAAATGGATTAGTTTTTGTTCACATACATATTCTAAAGTTTCCACTGAATTTGTAGTCAATTACAACTAAGCCGAGCAACTTGTTCTTGAGAAATCTACAACGGCTTGTGTGTGTTTCAATTATGTTTTCAAATATCGTATATTTTCTCTTTCTTTTGGCATCATGTCTAACCTCCATAAATAGGATTTCCCTCTTAAAAAGTGTCTGACAGTTTGAAGAAACATTATTTTGTCGATACAAAAGTAAGGCTTTCTTTTGATGCAGTCTCCTGTTTATGTTTGTTCATTTTCAAGTCGCACTAAAATGAGATAATCCTTGCTTGAAAAATATTGTTCACCATATTATGTGTGCACCGTATTTTACATCCATGAAAGAGAGCAAAACCAAATATCTCTTGCTTCAGATAAAAAGGAAACATAATCCCTATACGAGTAAAGGCAACCACACTTGCATATTTAATAGTTTTAACAAAGAGGGGCTATCGATTGGTGAAAATCTCATGTTTCTATCTTCATTAATGTTCAAGTTATTGAGCTTCAAAACCGTACGCTCCCTGCTCGACTGCAATTATTTTACAAAGGTGCAATGGTCGATTTTCAGTTGAGGAACTTTCTTTCAAAAAACGTTTACCCGGTGCCTTAAACGATTTTAGTAGGCTTCAGATATATGTGCATATGATTTCCCTCTCTGCCAAAAAAATATCCTAGGATCTATGATTGCTCTTGATCCGATAATAATGATCCGATTCCAGTTTACTTCTATACAATATTAAAAGCTTGATCCGCCCAACCGAATGTTGAACACAAATTCAATGGACCAAGGGGAAGACTTTACAATAATATAAACTTGATACCACAAGGCGACTATTTATTTTTAATTCGTTTGTAAAACTTGGTGCCAACCATAATCTATTTAAATTAAAATTCTTCAAAAAAAAAAAACACCGTAAAAATAAGATCAAAAGATGACGATAGAAATATCAATTAGTTAAAAAGATCAATAGAGAATATTAGTGTTTACAAACTCTAAGATACATTTATACTTTTACGAATGCCTAAATTTTCTGATAATTCATTTTATTGAACAGGTTGAAAAAGATACTATTTATTTATATGAATACTTATATTTAGAAAGCATTATTAAATCCACTACGTCGAAGAAAATTTGTTACAATTCTTTTTTGGAAAGTTCATGCTCATAGCCAGGCTTCTTCTCTTGGACTTCATTTTGTTTGAACCCCTTCCATCATAACAGAACTGATCACTTGGAGAACCTCGATCCCAGAACAGTCGACTCAGAGGGGAAAAATGTTCCAGTGATTTCTACGACCTTCTTCGTTGATTGTAATCACAACGTTCTTTTAACCAAACCACTATTCTGTAGATTAAGTGATTTGCATGATTTCTGAAAAAGAAAGTCGCTCCCAATGAGACTTGAAGATGAATGCAAGACCTTGAGAAAATTCCAACCTGGTTAGGAAGAGAAAATGATAGAATACGAGGAAGGAAGCAAAAATAAGAGAGTCGGCAGGTAATCCTAATTGCCGCTAGCGATGCCATTAAGGACCTAGCATGCTAGTCCTACAACCCCGGCGACCTCCCATGTCATGGGATAATTTGATTTGATTTTTATGTCTCCCCTGCTCAGATTTTTGATTGGGGACCATGTTCAGAAATTGAAAACAATATTGAAGAAAAATAGTTAATCCTAAAAGCAGATTACTATAATCCTTGTAAGAAGGATAAAGGATTATCTGATGATCTCGAAATATACAGAAAGAAAACTAAAGAAGAAACAGGATTGGTCGTATACACACACACACGCACACACACACACATATATATATATTTGTATGTGTGTGTTTGTGTGTGTAACTCCACACGTGCACGTATTTATGCACGAAAATATGTACATTCTATGCGTGTGTGTCTGCATGAGGATGTTTTGGTATGCCACAGCTTGTTTGACTTGCGTGTGATTGACTTTGAACACGGCAGATGTGTTAGTATCCTTGTATGTTAACATGCATATGTCTGCATGTCATTGACCACGTTTGAATTCAATATGAAGACCTACCAGAGTGCGAACAAATACACTTGCCAAAAGAAGTCCAGGTGTGTCTCTATGCAATTTTTTTGTATATGTGTGAATGTATATGTATGTACAGTGAAGTGTCAAAAGTGATAGAATACCTGAAAAAATTGTCACCTTAGATCTATGTTCGAATATATAAGCAAACATTGCGTACGTATTGTCAGTAACTTGAGAAAATTCGTTAACATGCTTTTTTTTTCCAGCATTATTTGACCCTTTTCCCTATCCCCAACGCAGTCACGACATTTCAACTGATTCGTTTCCAAGTCCCTCTTCAGGTATAACCTATAATAACTATAAGGAAGGTTAGTCTCATCTTCTGGTGATTCACGTGGTTCATTAGAGTACTGCACATAACACCTGTATGCAAACACACACAACCACACATTCTCTCTCTCTCTCTCTCTCTCTCTCTCTCTCTCTCTCTCTCTCTCTCTCTCTCTCTCTCTCTGTCTCTCTCTCAGATGTGTGTCTCTCTCTCTCTCTCCCTCTATCGGTATCTCTCTCTCTTAAAAAGAACCTACAATTTGAATATCCCAAGAATCGGTTTCGTAATTTGGCTGTAACTAATTAACCTATCAGAGGAAACCTTTATGCTCTAACGTAAGCAGATACTCGCCGTGGCCTTGCTCAGTCAGCTGTGAGGCACCATTGAATGAACTTCAGCATAGATTGTTGTGAAAACCGAAAGGAACTCCAGGTTATCTCCAGAATTATATATTGAACCACTTGCGCTACCACGATAGTTGATAAAAATAAAAGCAGTTTCGTGTAAGCTTGGGAACAGCACACCCAGATGATTACCTGCATAAGTAGTAGAAGCAAAAAGCTGTTTCACCGATTTTCAGCCTCGGCTCAAACCAAAACAATACATACAGATATACTGGGTCCATCTGAAAAGTATCAAGCCATTTAATACAAAATTAATCTCTTCCAAAGCAATATTTTGGTGCTTCGCATACTTATGCTATCGATTCAAAAAAAATTTGTAAAGTCCTCTTCCGGGATCTCCAACAAGTGCATCGTGGATTTCTTTTTAGTCTCGTCCATGGACTGAAAATTGGAGCCAAGTCTGACTGTAGGGCCTGAGAGACCTGGTTAACGCATTTTTTTTTGTACGCAAAACTCCTACATAAGTTTTGAATAATGGGATCAATGGCATCTCAGCACCCACTGAGTTATCCCACGAGAGAGCATTTTTTTAGCATACATTGTATGGCCTCCCCTGATTAATATCAACAACAACTGTTTTCAGATCAATTATCTAATCAGCGATGCATATGATATGATCTTGAAGACATAATTAGTTGGATTTATTCACCATGCATTACATGAACACCATATATATATATATATTGTGTACACACACACACATATATATATATTTGTATGTGTGTGTTTGTGTGTGTAACTCCACACGTGCACGTATTTATGCACGAAAATATGTACATTCTATGCGTGTGTGTCTGCATGAGGATGTTTTGGTATGCCACAGCTTGTTTGACTTGCGTGTGATTGACTTTGAACACGGCAGATGTGTTAGTATCCTTGTATGTTAACATGCATATGTCTGCATGTCATTGACCACGTTTGAATTCAATATGAAGACCTACCAGAGTGCGAACAAATACACTTGCCAAAAGAAGTCCAGGTGTGTCTCTATGCAATTTTTTTGTATATGTGTGAATGTATATGTATGTACAGTGAAGTGTCAAAAGTGATAGAATACCTGAAAAAATTGTCACCTTAGATCTATGTTCGAATATATAAGCAAACATTGCGTACGTATTGTCAGTAACTTGAGAAAATTCGTTAACATGCTTTTTTTTTCCAGCATTATTTGACCCTTTTCCCTATCCCCAACGCAGTCACGACATTTCAACTGATTCGTTTCCAAGTCCCTCTTCAGGTATAACCTATAATAACTATAAGGAAGGTTAGTCTCATCTTCTGGTGATTCACGTGGTTCATTAGAGTACTGCACATAACACCTGTATGCAAACACACACAACCACACATTCTCTCTCTCTCTCTCTCTCTCTCTCTCTCTCTCTCTCTCTCTCTCTCTCTCTCTCTCTCTCTGTCTCTCTCTCAGATGTGTGTCTCTCTCTCTCTCTCCCTCTATCGGTATCTCTCTCTCTTAAAAAGAACCTACAATTTGAATATCCCAAGAATCGGTTTCGTAATTTGGCTGTAACTAATTAACCTATCAGAGGAAACCTTTATGCTCTAACGTAAGCAGATACTCGCCGTGGCCTTGCTCAGTCAGCTGTGAGGCACCATTGAATGAACTTCAGCATAGATTGTTGTGAAAACCGAAAGGAACTCCAGGTTATCTCCAGAATTATATATTGAACCACTTGCGCTACCACGATAGTTGATAAAAATAAAAGCAGTTTCGTGTAAGCTTGGGAACAGCACACCCAGATGATTACCTGCATAAGTAGTAGAAGCAAAAAGCTGTTTCACCGATTTTCAGCCTCGGCTCAAACCAAAACAATACATACAGATATACTGGGTCCATCTGAAAAGTATCAAGCCATTTAATACAAAATTAATCTCTTCCAAAGCAATATTTTGGTGCTTCGCATACTTATGCTATCGATTCAAAAAAAATTTGTAAAGTCCTCTTCCGGGATCTCCAACAAGTGCATCGTGGATTTCTTTTTAGTCTCGTCCATGGACTGAAAATTGGAGCCAAGTCTGACTGTAGGGCCTGAGAGACCTGGTTAACGCATTTTTTTTTGTACGCAAAACTCCTACATAAGTTTTGAATAATGGGATCAATGGCATCTCAGCACCCACTGAGTTATCCCACGAGAGAGCATTTTTTTAGCATACATTGTATGGCCTCCCCTGATTAATATCAACAACAACTGTTTTCAGATCAATTATCTAATCAGCGATGCATATGATATGATCTTGAAGACATAATTAGTTGGATTTATTCACCATGCATTACATGAACACCATATATATATATATATTGTGTACACACACACACATATATATATATTTGTATGTGTGTGTTTGTGTGTGTAACTCCACACGTGCACGTATTTATGCACGAAAATATGTACATTCTATGCGTGTGTGTCTGCATGAGGATGTTTTGGTATGCCACAGCTTGTTTGACTTGCGTGTGATTGACTTTGAACACGGCAGATGTGTTAGTATCCTTGTATGTTAACATGCATATGTCTGCATGTCATTGACCACGTTTGAATTCAATATGAAGACCTACCAGAGTGCGAACAAATACACTTGCCAAAAGAAGTCCAGGTGTGTCTCTATGCAATTTTTTTGTATATGTGTGAATGTATATGTATGTACAGTGAAGTGTCAAAAGTGATAGAATACCTGAAAAAATTGTCACCTTAGATCTATGTTCGAATATATAAGCAAACATTGCGTACGTATTGTCAGTAACTTGAGAAAATTCGTTAACATGCTTTTTTTTTCCAGCATTATTTGACCCTTTTCCCTATCCCCAACGCAGTCACGACATTTCAACTGATTCGTTTCCAAGTCCCTCTTCAGGTATAACCTATAATAACTATAAGGAAGGTTAGTCTCATCTTCTGGTGATTCACGTGGTTCATTAGAGTACTGCACATAACACCTGTATGCAAACACACACAACCACACATTCTCTCTCTCTCTCTCTCTCTCTCTCTCTCTCTCTCTCTCTCTCTCTCTCTCTCTCTGTCTCTCTCTCAGATGTGTGTCTCTCTCTCTCTCTCCCTCTATCGGTATCTCTCTCTCTTAAAAAGAACCTACAATTTGAATATCCCAAGAATCGGTTTCGTAATTTGGCTGTAACTAATTAACCTATCAGAGGAAACCTTTATGCTCTAACGTAAGCAGATACTCGCCGTGGCCTTGCTCAGTCAGCTGTGAGGCACCATTGAATGAACTTCAGCATAGATTGTTGTGAAAACCGAAAGGAACTCCAGGTTATCTCCAGAATTATATATTGAACCACTTGCGCTACCACGATAGTTGATAAAAATAAAAGCAGTTTCGTGTAAGCTTGGGAACAGCACACCCAGATGATTACCTGCATAAGTAGTAGAAGCAAAAAGCTGTTTCACCGATTTTCAGCCTCGGCTCAAACCAAAACAATACATACAGATATACTGGGTCCATCTGAAAAGTATCAAGCCATTTAATACAAAATTAATCTCTTCCAAAGCAATATTTTGGTGCTTCGCATACTTATGCTATCGATTCAAAAAAAATTTGTAAAGTCCTCTTCCGGGATCTCCAACAAGTGCATCGTGGATTTCTTTTTAGTCTCGTCCATGGACTGAAAATTGGAGCCAAGTCTGACTGTAGGGCCTGAGAGACCTGGTTAACGCATTTTTTTTTGTACGCAAAACTCCTACATAAGTTTTGAATAATGGGATCAATGGCATCTCAGCACCCACTGAGTTATCCCACGAGAGAGCATTTTTTTAGCATACATTGTATGGCCTCCCCTGATTAATATCAACAACAACTGTTTTCAGATCAATTATCTAATCAGCGATGCATATGATATGATCTTGAAGACATAATTAGTTGGATTTATTCACCATGCATTACATGAACACCATATATATATATATATTGTGTACACACACACACATATATATATATTTGTATGTGTGTGTTTGTGTGTGTAACTCCACACGTGCACGTATTTATGCACGAAAATATGTACATTCTATGCGTGTGTGTCTGCATGAGGATGTTTTGGTATGCCACAGCTTGTTTGACTTGCGTGTGATTGACTTTGAACACGGCAGATGTGTTAGTATCCTTGTATGTTAACATGCATATGTCTGCATGTCATTGACCACGTTTGAATTCAATATGAAGACCTACCAGAGTGCGAACAAATACACTTGCCAAAAGAAGTCCAGGTGTGTCTCTATGCAATTTTTTTGTATATGTGTGAATGTATATGTATGTACAGTGAAGTGTCAAAAGTGATAGAATACCTGAAAAAATTGTCACCTTAGATCTATGTTCGAATATATAAGCAAACATTGCGTACGTATTGTCAGTAACTTGAGAAAATTCGTTAACATGCTTTTTTTTTCCAGCATTATTTGACCCTTTTCCCTATCCCCAACGCAGTCACGACATTTCAACTGATTCGTTTCCAAGTCCCTCTTCAGGTATAACCTATAATAACTATAAGGAAGGTTAGTCTCATCTTCTGGTGATTCACGTGGTTCATTAGAGTACTGCACATAACACCTGTATGCAAACACACACAACCACACATTCTCTCTCTCTCTCTCTCTCTCTCTCTCTCTCTCTCTCTCTCTCTCTCTCTCTCTCTCTCTCTGTCTCTCTCTCAGATGTGTGTCTCTCTCTCTCTCTCCCTCTATCGGTATCTCTCTCTCTTAAAAAGAACCTACAATTTGAATATCCCAAGAATCGGTTTCGTAATTTGGCTGTAACTAATTAACCTATCAGAGGAAACCTTTATGCTCTAACGTAAGCAGATACTCGCCGTGGCCTTGCTCAGTCAGCTGTGAGGCACCATTGAATGAACTTCAGCATAGATTGTTGTGAAAACCGAAAGGAACTCCAGGTTATCTCCAGAATTATATATTGAACCACTTGCGCTACCACGATAGTTGATAAAAATAAAAGCAGTTTCGTGTAAGCTTGGGAACAGCACACCCAGATGATTACCTGCATAAGTAGTAGAAGCAAAAAGCTGTTTCACCGATTTTCAGCCTCGGCTCAAACCAAAACAATACATACAGATATACTGGGTCCATCTGAAAAGTATCAAGCCATTTAATACAAAATTAATCTCTTCCAAAGCAATATTTTGGTGCTTCGCATACTTATGCTATCGATTCAAAAAAAATTTGTAAAGTCCTCTTCCGGGATCTCCAACAAGTGCATCGTGGATTTCTTTTTAGTCTCGTCCATGGACTGAAAATTGGAGCCAAGTCTGACTGTAGGGCCTGAGAGACCTGGTTAACGCATTTTTTTTTGTACGCAAAACTCCTACATAAGTTTTGAATAATGGGATCAATGGCATCTCAGCACCCACTGAGTTATCCCACGAGAGAGCATTTTTTTAGCATACATTGTATGGCCTCCCCTGATTAATATCAACAACAACTGTTTTCAGATCAATTATCTAATCAGCGATGCATATGATATGATCTTGAAGACATAATTAGTTGGATTTATTCACCATGCATTACACGAACACCATATATATATATATATTGTGTACGTGTGTAAAAAAATCAATCTTCGGCAGCCATCTATATGAAACTTCTAAGTTTCCAAAAAGTAGGAATTCATACACACCTGTATGTTTCTGTTTGTGTGCACGAGAGCACGCATGTGTGTGTGTGTGTGTGTGTGTGTGTGTGTGTGTGTGTAAACAAGCGCATAGATAGTCAGGTGCCTGCAAGTCCTTATCGATATATTTTCATATCGGAGGTAGAAATACAAAAGCACCCACAAACACACACGTACGCATATATATATATATATATATATATATATATATATATATATATATATATATATATATATATCACATTTACCCGTGTTTCAATTAAGTTTCTGAACGTGATTTCTTTTTCTCCATCTTTGCACCTAGTCTCGCCTCCATTAATAGGAGATGCGCGTTTCCTGTTAAAAAGTGGCCAACAACGTTTGCAGAAACACGATTCAATCGATACGAAAGTAAGGCTTCCTTTTAATGCAGTCTTTTATTCTTTGTTCTCTTTTGTTTGTTTTGTTTTGTTCATTTATTTTCAATTTTTTTTTTTATCTTTTCTCGACAGATAAATCTTCGTGTACGTCTTAAGAGCTTAGTATAAATGCATGGATATAAATATAATACCTAATATTTACCCCTCTCCTCTTCTTTACATAAAGACAAGAAATACATATATACATACATCTAGTGTTGCAAGGTGACACAGATTCATAGAATTCAAAAGATTTTGCATTATCGGATTTTTTGCCCAATAAGATGAGATAACTTTTATTCTAGATCGATGGAAGTTATGCTATCCAAAACGTATCTGATTAGCACAGATACGTCGATATATATAGAAGCAGACTCAAACACCAGCCGTAGATCGACGGTCAGAAAATTGGATTGATATGATGTACAAAAAGGACGTGGTCTAGATAGATAAATAGTTGGATGGATAGATAGGTCAGAATCCATTGCCTTGCATAAATAGGTCGATCGATAGTAAGATATGAACAGTTTTACGTACAAACAAATTGATAAATAGACGGATAGATAATCTGAACAGACTGACATAGATAAATACTCAGAATCACTTGGAAACTGAAGTCGGTTTTGCTTGACGGTTCTCAGAACAAAAGGCTTATATCTGAACAATTTTATCATAATGAAACAATGCATAGTTTGTTTGTTTTTTTTGTTGTTTTTAAAACGTTATATTTGCTTCAATTTTACATGAATATAACAGACTTATAAAAACATAACATATATATGCATAAATATAACACGGATGTATATTATATGCATATGTATATATGTGTGTGTATATGAGAAAACATACATACATATTATATATATATATATATGTGTGTGTGTGTGTGTGTGTGTGTGTGTGTGTGTATGTGTTAATATGACATTAAAGTATGTTATATATATATATATATATATATTGTATATATATATATATATATATATATATATATATATATATATATATATATATATATATATATTATATGAAGACAACACATATGTGTAAATCCATATTTGTACTTTCACAATGGGTTCATTAGTGCATTTGTGTTATATCCAGCTAAAAAAAAACCCACTAGTTTAAATCTGTTTATTTAACAGGACGTCATATACAGCAAACATATTGAGGATAAAGACATACAAATCCAAAATGCAGACCTGAACAAAGTAGACTGCTACTTCAACTTGGGGCGACGAATCACTCTGAAAACTTAGGAAGAAGAAAAAAATTCAAGCATATAATCACTCTGAGATGCCAAGCTTTCGGTAGAGGAAATTCAACTTATAAGAACAAGAAAATCCCATTACTCGAAAAAAAAAAAAAAGCAACCATTGCATTTTTTACTTTTGGAACTGAAACATTGAAGCCCAACCAGAATGAGAACCATGCAGTTTGCACATGAGATGATTATGCTCAATATCACACGGAGAGATCATAAGACAGCACAGTATATTATGGAAAAAAAACAACTCTTCCTCTAATATTAACACTAAAGTTTGATACAATTGAAGTAATTTTTGAGTGCACGAGTGTACAGTTAATTTCTCAGCAGCTGGTTATACTACGAAGTCAACATTTTCCAGGTAGATTAGCATAGAGGATAGCAGTGTCAATTTGGGAATTTGTTTGTTTGTTTTTTTTTCTTCTGATCAGCGGCTCATGAGGACTCTATTGAGAATCGATTTAAAAGAAAAAATAAAGATCTTTCTCCATAGTTTCTATGAATTATCCCCCTTGACTTCGGCTATTTAGAATTAACGATAAAAAATTCAAATTGATAGTACTGAAGAGAATGCCATGAAGTCTGGCCCCTTCCAAACATACTACCATAGAATGGGAATTGCGCCTTTCTATAAGAACTTATTTGGAATCATTACAATTTTCTGAAGACTCCTTCCTTTTTTTCCCTCCTTTTCTCCCTTCTTTTCTCTTGTCCTTGCTTCGTATCTTTTCTTCTTTTCTTAGTGTACCTTTACTTCAGCCAATTCACAATTTGTGACAATTACTTTTTCTCCTTTACTCTTGTTCTTTTTAGAGAGGTCTCTATAACACGCTTTTTGGGCGGTTGGTCCCTGATATAGTAATGATGGATTGATATTGAAATGTGGTCCAGTCTCTCGAGTGAAACATCTTCAACTTTTCTTCGACCCTCCCCCAACTCTTAACTTTTACTCGCTGCATCATGTAGAGATGTTAATAAACTCAGTTCAGCCCTTCAGTTGAACTGTCATTATTCCCCTTATCCTTCCGTTCTTCTCTCTCCCCTTCCTGCTACTCCCTCCACGATCAGTTATATCAACCATATCATGTTGGATTGATATGAAACATGGTCCAAACTCTTGGGAGCACTAATCTTATTTCCCTCTCCCTTCTCTTTTTTGTCGTTCCCCGCTTCTTACTAATCTCCTGATTAATGATGCTAAATATGAATCAACCCAGGCGTATCATGTTGGATTGATATGAAATTTGACCAAACCTGCAGATGAACCATGCTTATCTCTTGTATTCACCACATCAGCCACTTTCGCCTCTGCCTCCTGCTACAACTACTTCAACCAGTAATGCTAATCAACCTCAAAATGTTGGATTGATATGAGACTTGGTTCAGATCTTCGGGTGAACCATCCCCATCTGCCTCTTCCTCTTCTTAGCCCTCCTCTTCCTCCAATCACTTCTATCGCGGATGGTGGACGCAACATTGAACTTGTACTTCTTGTTAATAAATGAATGTACAGAAGTATTCTCTTTCTTTCTTTTATTCCACTTATACAACCTGCCCCCATCAAACGTCTTCTCCCTTCGTCTGCAAAACCAGAAATTGATTCAAGCAAACAACTGAAGATAATGTTGCTACTTAACTTCACGTCTTAATCGACGCGAACTCATTAGCTGGGTCACCCAGTTTCTACTTATTTATTTTGCACTTACTTACCGACTACCGCCATTTTACTGTCAGCCCCTAACACGCACTATACATAGAAGGTTACATGCGTGCAGTCGTATGTTCTTTCAAGTAAAACCTCCTTACCTTGAAAAACCACTTCAATGCATAGATGCATCAACAAATTATCACAGATCTGGATAGTCGTTCAATAGAAACCGTTACATGACCAGCATCTTTTTAGTAGAATGCTGTATTGGGGGTGATCAATTGAACATTTGGAAAAAGGGGTAATCAATCGAGTTCCTTTCACGGCTTTTGTTGTGTAGCAGTGAATAAAAAAAGTCTGAATTTCTTTCAAAAGCTCATGAACTTTCCCTATAAATTGAACCACTCTTCCACTGAAAAAAAAATATTTGAGGTGTGAGGTTAAAAACAACTGAGAAATAGTTGTCTAGACATGGTAAAGAGGAAATATTGACAATTTCGACCCTCTAGCTCCATTGGGTTGGTCAGTACACATGAAACATACATACATACATACATACATACATACATACATACATACATATATATATATATATATATATATATATATATATATATATATATATATATATATATATATATATATATATATATAGCTGGCAACTTGAAAATTGAAAAAATTTATTTTGACAGTTTTGGTGACAACTCTGGTTTGCTATTCCTAATTAGCGTAGGGTGGTTATTTCAAGTGAATTACATAAATATGCTTGAGTGACTGTGTATATGTGTTTTTATGTCTATCTGAGTGTGTGTGTGAGTGTGTGTGTGTGTGTTTGTGTGTCTCTCTTACTGTATGTGTATGTGTCAGTGTATGTGTATTCGTGTCTGTCTGTGTGTCTCTCTGTGTTTGTATCTGTGTGTGTGTGTCTAGGTGAAAAAGGGAGTGAGAGAATGCAAGAGAGAGAGAGAGAGAGATGTGCAGGTGGACTAACTGTTACCGACACGA
>OY735207.1:58390112-58510112 GCA_963457665.1 Thysanoteuthis rhombus
TAGACCCAAATATATACGTATATGTATATAAAAGAGAGAACTAGCGAGTGATATGGACTGAGATTGATATGAACAGATTGATATAGATAAATTAATAGATACATCTGAATTTATATGTACGAAAGGAAGATTAAGTTCTACGAACGCATAATGATGTTCAGCAAGTTGGTCACGTCAATAATTGCTGACAAGTTCACAAGGTATTGGATCTAGGTCGAAAATGACAGATCTTGGCCAAGGCTGTTACTAATGATGATACTATGACTATTCCCTCTGAATGTTTCCCCCATCTCAAAGCTTGAAAATCGTCAGCTGAACCTGTGGAGACTGCATAATTAAACGAGGGTTACGCACTGAGGGAAGGATGACAGAGTGGGCGGACTATATGAGGTTTAGGGTCGATGGGTTATGCTGGTTGGTAAAATATTTGATTAACACATCATCACTGTGTCTACAAATCTATCAATTGATCCAAGCAAACAATTGCAGATAATGTCGCTACTTAACTTCACGTCTTAATCAACATGAACTCATTACAATGTTTGCACCTACGTACCGGCTATTGCAAATTGACAACTCGCTTGTCCCTGACATGCTATATAAATATATATATATATATATATATATATATATATATATATATATATATATATATATATATATATATATATATATATACCTATTGGTAATTTGTACACACAAACGTTTGCTTATCCAAATAAATCCATCTTGTCTCTGAACTCATTTCTCTGCTTGATTGCAATTGATAAAATCAAATATTTACCCATTTATTGCATCAACATAATCAAGGTAATTATTGTGAATGATTATATATACATGCACACTCATGCACGCACACATGCTGTTCAGCTCAATGGTAAGAGCAACGCTACGTTGAAGCGGTTACCGTATCGATTGTAGGGTTGATCCCTGCAGTAGAGCATTTTTCTTTGATCGCTGTTACTATATAAGTGGTATAAGCCAAATGATACGTTCACCGTGTAATAATGGGAGTTCATTCAAAGTAAACCTTTAGGATAATGAAACTCAATCTATACTCATTCTGTCGGATCATATATCAATTTGCTAATATCATAATTGCTACATTGAAAAAAACAAATAGAGCAGATTATGGACCGTGAATAAACAAGGCGAGAATTTGAAAAATAAAACAGTTAATAGCTTTTGAGTCACCGGCGGCTGCTTAGCTGAATAGTAAGCGCAACTCTACGTTGCTGTAAATACTTTATCCGTCGTATGTTCGATTCCTACAGCAACCCTGTTTTATCTAATTGTTTATTCTATTTCATCATCATCATCAGTCCTTTACCGTCCGTCGTTGTACACAGACCTTCCACAGGATTTGCCAAACTTTTCTATCATGGGCGTCTCGGAGCCAGTACTTTCTGAACTTGTCTAGCTCGTCTCTCTATCTAATATTCTGCCGGCCTCAGATACGCATGTAATCTTGGGGGATCCATGTCATGAGTCGCGATGTCCATCGGTTGTCTGCAATCCTTGCAAAATGGCCAGCCCACCGCCATCTGCGATTTTTAATGGATTTTATGATGTCCCTGACTTTTGTCTTTTTTTGAATGTTCTGTGCTGTCTTATGGTCTCTCCATGTGAGGCCCAGCATAATAATTTCATGTGCACATTTCATGGTTCTCAATATGCGGATCAGTTTCTTGGTTAGGTTCCATGTTTCAGCTCCATAAGTGACTATTGCGAGGATGCATTGGTTATACACCCTTCTTTTTAGGAATAATGGGATCTTCTTATTTTTGAAGGTTGAGCTTGCTCTGCCAAATGATACATTACCGTGTGATGATGGGAGATCATTTCAAATCCATTTTTGGTATAACACAATCTGTAATCACTGTCTCTCTCTCTCTCTGACACACACGCACACACATCTATATTCCAAAAAGCTTCAAACACTTGACAGATTGAGAAACCTTTTCACAAATATTTTCGTGTCATTCTAATCACTAATTTCCCGATATTTGTTGATGCAACTTTGTTCGGTGTTTTTTGGTTTTTTTTCAATTGTTTTTTTTATATTACTATACGAGTATTTTGATATTATGGAACTATGTGTAAATATTTGTCTTTTTTAGATAATAAGTTGAGAACATTTCGGGGACTTTTAAAATAAAACGGTTATATCAACATGGCAACCCATCAAACACCAACCCCATTTCCGTTTTTGATAAATAGTTAATATCATACATGAAGTTCTTTAATGGTTTTTATCATATCATATTGCCTATGAATGATATATATATATATATATATATATATATATATATATATATATATAAAACACTGTGAGTGATTCATTTGGGTTTTATGTATCTATCTATGCGTGTGTGCTTTTACGCAAGCACACTTACTGCACCTTTAGTTCCTGTGAATTTACATAATAAAGAAAAACATTTTGATGTACACCTCCCCCCACCGATAGATAGATGGATAGACTGATGGATATACATAGAGAAAGGACGGGAGAGAAGTGATACAAATAGAACATTTGGACGAGTACATGAAAATTAAATTGAAAAAATTGTGTGACAGAAGAAGCAGCGCAATTAGACCAATTTATACACACATGCACACACACACACATATATATATATATGTATGTATGTATGTATATATATATATATATATATATATATATATATATATATATATATATATATATACAAAGAGACGGAGAGAGACACTGAGAGAGTGAAAAATACAGATAGATAAACAGACGGATATAGATAGATGAATCTCGTATAACTTATCTGCACGTGGTACGAAAATCGGAGAAAAGCTTTCATGATCAAAACAGTTTCATTGAAGTGACAAGACCATCTCCTTGGAAATATTGCTTGGTGTGAAAAGGCCTGACAAAGAGTTGAATAAAGGAATGAAGGGTTCAAATTTGATAGAAGTGGAAACCTTGGACGGAATTTTTTTTTTCTTCAGCTCAGTATGTGCACACGTATTTTCGCAAAAGAAAAGAAAGATATGTACTGGCAGATTTTGTCACATTGATAGATGAATATGAATTGACTGTGATTATTATAAGTATAGATAGAGAGATTGGGGACAAGCTGATATTAATACAAAGTTAGGTATACAAATTGACACATTGACGTTTCTTTGTAGTAATCAACCAGCCTAACAAACTATGGTTACTTTAGTTATTTTGTTCCTCACTTTGTGCTTTACACCTATTGTTTTGTAGTAGATTATCCCAAAACGAGGCTGAAACAGCTAAAATGAGGATACTCCTCTGAATATTTAATTGCCTGATGACAATAGTTCATCCAAGAAATCAAGATAATGTTAGGAAGGCCGGAGAGCTAACGAGCCCTGACAAATAAATCAAAACAACGAAGCTGAGTATCCTAGTCAGAATAATTAACAGGAATATCTATTCACTCATCTGTGTTTATTTGTCCATACATTATCTCCAAATGTTCTTGGTGAATTTTAATGATATTTCTGGAAGAGTGAACTATCAAAATCAATCCAGTTACCCCAAAGTGTATCGTTTCTATCTTTGAGCCGTTCATCCGGTTCTTACAATCAATTGCGTCGGCAGAGGTATGCACTTTCTGACTATTTTCTGGTTCTTTTAATAACAAACTAAATCGACTCAAACTAAATAACAATTTCGTAGAATTGATTACGGTAAATAATCAGTGAGATGCTGTGGAGGGAAGACCACTGACTGGTTCGGAGCCATAAAGATTTTATCTCCAGAATTTATTGGCATGAGATGTCTCACTCGAGTCAATTTAAGAACTTAATTCATATTCACTTACTCAATCCTCCGAACCTCTCCCCGTATAGACATGGAGAGACATTAACATTCAATTTTGATGTGTACGTTTAAAGTAATTAACGGATATACAATGAATGATTAACGTAGCAGGATGGACAAGGCTTTACTGGACATTAAATCTATATAGACCGGGATTGGTTATTTCAATGCAACCACTTTTGTAGATGAGACGTAGTTGTTTTCAACAGAGGAATAGAGTTCAAATTAAGGTCAATAAGACAAAAGGGTGGGACTCTTTGCTTTAGATAAAGCAAACTGAAAAATACTGACCGAGAGGAAAATGATGGCAAAAAATCTGACGAGAAAAATCGATCATGTTAAATTTCACAGCGTGTAACATAGATGATCCAACAAAGAAAGTATGCTGTGACATCATACAGCCATTCGAAGTAACGTTTCAGATTTAAGGGGATATATGGTGTATTAAAAATTGTACTTAATTAATATTTAGTTATCGAATGCACAACGAATAATTGTCAAACTGAAAATTCTTTAGAGATTAGGGGGAAGATCGAACTCTTCTTCTTTTGTTCGTGTGCTGAAGACAACTTTCCGACCAATTCCTTCTTCAGCCTTCTTAAAGTGTACTATCCAAATGTGATGGGGCTAAACATGATTTTCCAACGATGGTTGTAAGCAAAATTTTCGTATGGTATCCGTACTAAAACGGAGGGTTCAGCTAATGTCAATTTCTTTTTCCTCTTTTGTTAGGTCCGACTTTACATACATTTTCCTTTATTTTGTCGTAAAAGCCACGTTGTGTTGAACTCTGCACTTGTCTGGCTTATGAACTCAGTCTACATGTTGATGTGGGCTGTATCTTGATTTTTTTCAATTTCCAACAACGTTCACTGTCTATTATACAAACTTCTTCCCAGAGAGGGAAGTATTTACTTTTTCCTCTCCAAATAAGGTCGACTATCTTAGATCTATCTCCATGACTTCCGATTATGGCTTTTTTGTGCTCGTCGTGTCGAACTTTGAACCACCCTTCCAGTCTCCCATGTATAAACTTTTCCACATTTACTTGGAATAGCGTAAATACTGTACATATCTCTTCTTTAGTGAGCCAATTTCAAAGAGTGTTTGAATTTCTAAAACTGACCTGTATGCTACCTGTCTGTATGTTCTATGCCGTGCCTTTACCATGAGGGAGGTTAAAGGTCAGGGTGAGAGTGAAGGAATTTGCAGAAACTTTGGGTTTCCGTATACCCACTTATTTCCTGGTGATGACATGGAGTTGAGAGCCGTTGAAAATCTTCAATATAAATATGCCTTATTAGATATTAGACACCATCTGAAAATTACGGTTTTATGAAAGAATGCAAACACTTGAAGGCAGTCAAAATTCGGTCGATATCTAAATGTGACTGGTTTTTGATTTCAAACATTCTAAATTGATTTGTTAGATGTCAACAAAGTTGAATTATATAAACAAATGATTAATGAATTTTAGTTAGTGAAGAATACAATCGTGCAGAACATGAGTTGCATGTTTTGTTATTGTTATTTACGACCGTCTGTCGATGACGTGTTCGGATATATCTAAATAGGACTTCTTTTCATTCACAGAATTCTATCTAATGATTGAATATGAATGATGCAACTTATTTTTGTCGCCACTTTTGAATAATGACGCGAGCTGGCATTCGACATCATTGAATAGAAGTATAAATTGAAAGTATGGATAAGCATAAGGAGATTGCAAGGAGACGCTGGAAGACAGCTAAGTGAACGCAGGTGGCTTGACATTGTCGTGGGCTTCACTGGTAAAAAAACTGAAAACGTCAACTACCTAGGAGCTGAGAGTTTCAAGTCAGTCGAAAAGAGACTGACAGAGAGGGAGCGTTAAGAAGACAAGACAATTTTCACTTCACTCAAAAGTGCCAATTTCGTTAATAACAAGTGGGTGGATATAGTCAACCCCGGCAGGCCTATATAACCTTAATTCTTCAGTTGAACACTGGACACGACTTCATTTTTGTACGGGTAGTTCGAAAACTAATCTACTTGAATTGATGCTGAGGGATATCTTACAAAACGTCGCGGTCACTCTCACGTAGCATATCAGTCAGAACACCCTAAAACGTTTCATTGGCTTGCATTTGAAACAGTTCGTATCCTAAATGGACAGGCTTAGAGTGTTGGGATATATATATATATATATATATATATATATATATATATATATATATATATATATATATATATATATATATCATTTGAATACAGACTTCAGGAAAAAAATTGCAATTCTTATATTATGGAGAATAGGATACTTATTTCAAAAGTGATTGACACTTCGAAGATAAAAATAGTTTGGTTTTTCTTGGAACCAGAAGTAAATTAGAATCGGGAGTTGCTTGCTTCACAAAAGATTGTTCTGAATACAGTGGAGCGTTTACTTATTGTCGGCACCAAATATCTGTGTTTCACATTTGCTCTGAATCTCTACATCTTTCTGTGTGATATGATATCGAATAGCAGCCTCTCGTTTTTTTTATATAATCCAATCATGTCTAAACTGATCTAATCTATTGTTCACAATGTCACTCCTACTTCAGTTTAAACTTCTGTCTCGGTCTATGAGAGACAAGACACACTTTTGAATCCAACTGACTCGTCATTTAGGGAAGGAGGTTATGATTTTATTGAAAAATTTCTTTGTATTTTTACCCATATGGGAAAATAGTCTAAAGCTATAGATAATACAGAACTAGTTTCTTACCTCAATTGAATAAAAATTTTAAAGAAGGAAAAACATTTTATTTTCCCACCGTATGTACACATATATGCACACAGGCACACACGTAGACACACGTGAACATGGATATCCTTTCTTGACTATAAGCTTCTAACTTTCGAACCCCAACTCTTAAAGGGAAAAGGCTTGATCGAAAGTGGTCTAAATGCCCCATTGATGACCGTGAACCTAAAAGTTTACTTTACTTCAGCATCGGTAATAGGATGGTAGTGTTTTCAAAATGATCAATCTGCTTTCATAGCAAGCATTCAACATTCCTTCTACTTAAACTCAGGCACCAACCTCTAGTGACAGTGGAACATATGCAACTATCTTAACCACTAGGCAGAACCCATTTAATATTAATTGAAATTCTATTGAATGAAGAGCAACACAATCAAATACCCTATGACATGTGAAAAGATAATGTTTATGATGATGGCTGGTTATTGTATCAATTCGGGGACGTGGTATTTTAGATAACCCTGAGAAGCATATCGAACATATGATAATCTTAAGGATATGAAAACAGGTACGATCCACATTTATTGATAGAAATTTATGGTTATAGAAATATCATGGAAATTGTAATAAACGATTTCACATTCTAAAAAGTTATCATCAAATTTATTTTTTGCATCTTTTGAAACATTTATTTAATTTATTTCCAATTATTGTAATGATAACTGTGCAATTACATTATCCATTATTTAAAACGACTTCCTTTGTATTAGGTGAACGGCCGTTCTATAAGCATTGTGCAACCCTTAAGGCTAGACTAAATATTGAAAATCAAAATAATTTTTTTCAAAGACAGGAAGTACAGGTTGGCCAAACAGTTTGGAGTTCGAAACAGTTGGTACTGAGTTTACATTGTTATTCTTGGGAATGTCATGCATCCATTTCATATATCGCAAACCAGGAGAGAGTATAGCCCAAGCTGGAATGGCTCAAGGCCTAGCCAGCGTAAGGGGACTGCTTACCCGTGTAAAAATGTCAGCCACTTCTCCTAACTTACAAAGGGTTTGACTCAGAGAAAAAGAATGGTCAATTTGATAACCTATGATCATGGGTAACTGGATATTCTCCCCTCCAGTTTTGCTATTTTGATCAAAAGAAAACAATGATATTCACGAGGACGATAAAACGCTTTCATCAAGTATTTCCATTTGAATACAAATTTGCAAAACGGAAAACGCCTTTTTAGTAATTTTTCCATCATTTCGTGTGTTACTTCCTGCAGGTGTTCAACAACAACGCCCACTACTTAACTTCAATTGTCTTAATGTCCCAGTTTAGTCAACTATAGCAGAGATCGGCAAACTCCCTTTGGAGGCGGGCAAGAATAAAAATGTTTCATAGTATACTTACCAAGTCTAATGAGAAATGAAACAATGACCATACAAGGCTATGAAATACCTTTTGTTTTAATTACTTTGGTATTCTCCACTATCTTCGGAGTATATATTTAGATCAACATCCATGTACTATCAATAAATGAAAACTATGAAATGCCTTTTTCAGAACTAAGTATTGTCAAATTGTATGTATTGAAAGATCAGCAGGAATTTACATTGTAAAAACAATTTTTCTAGCTATTGAACATTGACCTGTTTGAGGCCTTTGCTTTGTTTTTCGATACTGTATTTTATGATTCGCTAAGAGAAGACAGATGAGAAAAACAAAGATTTTTTCACAACTGGATCAATGAGCTAGATGATATGAGCTTGAGCGTAGGATTTTCTCCACGGGCTCGATTTAACCTGCAGGTTGTAGTTTGTTGACCCCTGATTTATAAGGTGGTGCGAAAGTCATTTTTCATTTTGATACTTGCCTAACCTTTTTGAATAAAAACGTCAAGTAATCTTCCATTTGTGTATAAACATTTCAACCTTTGAATTGATAAAGAATATAACATTCCACAAATGCCAACCATTTTTACAGGCAGTAATTTACGGAAAAGATTTAATATTTAGATATAAACTTTGGTGGGCAACACAGATTGGAAGCTATTTCTCACTGTTTCAGCTAGTCAATGATAACAGATAAAGTTTCTGTCATTTTTGAATGTTATCAAAATAAAGATATACATTTCTCATTTTTAGTCGAAGTCGAAGAATAACAATCAGAGTCAAGATTATAATAGAAAGGAACTGAAAATCAAAAAGATGAAAACTAATCAAAACAATAATAAAAATATCATTATACTTACTATTTTTATTGTTTCTCTAATGATTTTTTTACATAGAATGCAATAAATACTGAAACAGGCTGAACACCCGACGTTAGATATGCACATCATTACGTAATTGTTCTGATTCACAAACATATCCGACTTATCAACAGACTTAGGAACAGAACTCGCTCATAACCCAGGGACTGTCTGTACGTAGATACTAAATTACTTTAACAAATTTAACTTGAATTGCAGAAGTGTAAATATTTTAATGATCAACAACGATGAAATTTCGACGAGTTTAGCTAATTTTCATTCTTCTATTTGCCATATGTGCTAATTCTTTTTAGTAGAATGTTCAAACCGATGCGTTCTTCGACCTTCCGTTCTTCTTTGAAGTTCTAAGATGAATCATTGTCATTAATTGACGTTTTGGTCAATTCAATATTGAGCCTTATTAAAATCATTTGAATCATTCAGACGTATCCTGGGTCCTGTCGTATTATATTTGGTCGAAATCATTGTCTGAAATTCTGAGGGACGTTTTCTGGCCTTCGTAATGTCGGCATACATTCGGAGATATACCGTGATCTTATCAGTTATTCTCATTAAGATTGGTATCATCCTTTTGGGTCATCTGTCTTGATACACAATGGAACGGCATTGATAACGTCACAGGGCGCAATCCAAGCAACAAAAAAACTTAGAGGATCCTTGGATGCGTCCTGAAAAGTTGATGCAATGCGTTTGGCATCAGATTGGTTACAGGAGAGATCGAAATGGCGTCAGGGTTTGGGATGGAACCTGGGTTTTTCTTCTCCTAGACTTGGTAACTTACTACAGCTAGAAAGCCGTGTCTGCTCGGTTATTTTACGTATAACTGAGGAGAGATGGTTTCATATCTTTCTCAAAGTACGAAACAGCTTCGAGTCTGGTTTTAATTTCTTCCAATTAGAATCACAGAGATTCAGATTTTTTTTTTGTTTTTATTTATTTATTACTTTTTTTTTTTTTTTTGCTTCATCCCAGAATTAGAAGGTAACTAGCTGGACACTTGGAAATTTCACAGGGGTTGATAACTAGGAGTATCCATAATTGTACGCAACAACTTTAAATCTTCTCATTCCCACTATTATTGCTTCAAATCTTCGTCACCAATTTAATCTAATGTTATACAAACATGCATTTGTCTCACAGGTTAAAACTTTCTTCTGGCTCAGTAAACTTTGTTTGTGTGCTTGTGTGTGAATAATTCAGGAACTGAGTGACTGTTGATGCTTGCGTGAACGTGATTGTGTATAGAAACGCATATCCTTAGAGATTATCTGATTAAAGTAATGGCTGCCGTCTGGAATATACCCTGAGGATTTCAAGCTGATATGCATACGTATATATGTATACTGGACGATTTAGTCAGGTATCACCGTTTTACTTTAAATAAAAACACCTTTAAAGCACATGAAATATCTTTCTTCGAAAACAAAATAATCAAAGCTCTTCCCCTACATCCACTGAGTATGCATACCAAATTTGGCTGAGCTACCCAAAATCCACAAGAATGAAAGGAAAGTAAGGTTTCAATTTCACAATATAATCACATTTTTAAAAAGAATCCCTGTCCCTCACCTGAGGTCTTTTTAAAAAAGATATTTAAGAAAAAAATGATTCTTCCCCGAGGTCCACTATGTATACAAATTTGGTTGAGGTTCGATCCCATAATAGAGTGACAAATAGACAGAGAGAAACTGTTGTTTTACATAAATAGATCATTCTGATGTTAGGAATTAAATTGGGAATGGAGTCAGTAAAGCCACCGGCAAGAATCCGAATACTATAAATTCTACTTGCTACAGGATAACAATCAGTATTGGCGGAGTTGCAACCATCTTCAAGGAATGCCTGCAGACAATCTATTCCTCGGTTCCCCTGAGAACAAAACCATCCTTTGTCAAAATGAATAAAGAATTTTCCTATTCAGTACATCTATAATGTATAAATGCAAATAAGTATGTCCGATATAGATTTGAAAATCTGGTCATTGAATTAATATATATATATATATATATATATATATATATATATATATATATATATATATATATATATATATATATATACGTATACATGGATGTGCGTATGTGTATGTGTGTGTAAAAGGGGTTATGGTTAGACTTAGTGGATAGATAGGTGAATTAATAAATGTTGACAGACTTGAATATATATATATATATATATATATATATATATATATATGCAGAGGGAGGGATAATAAATTTTCACGATAGATGGATATATAGGTCTGTTAAAAGATAAATATGAAAATATAGATAGATACATTGATACAGAGACCGAATATCCTGTATTTCCCTTCAGAACGTGCATTACATTCATATCCATTCCACAATAAAACCAATGCAACATTCCCTCAATTTTAAATATATGCAAGAAATACAGCTGTACGTTTGTATTTTTCTGATGCGAATTCCATCGTTTTTACCTTAATTAGGGTAGACACTATTGTCCATAAACTTTTTTTATATCAGTAAAAACTCTTAAATTCTGATATAGCTTTTTTTCTGCCATCTGTCCGCTTGGGTGATTGGTATTTGGAAGAGAGAAGTGAAGTGCTTATGAGGATGAAGAGAGAAGGAGAAGTTAGGAGTTTGTATTGTATTAGCGAGTGATGTTGCTACCAGCAAGCTCAAACTAAACGCATTGCCTCTTGACTCGTTGTTCTTGCTAAAAGGAACGCCTAGAACATCAGCACTTATTCAAATAAATCTTTGGAATTGATCAATACAAAGTAAAGAAAAATGCATCCCTTTGTTGCTGAGATAAGTTTTCAGGCGATGATTTTTCTAGCATGAGACCAGATAACAGCTGATGAATTGCTCTTTGGTCTGCAATCAACGGAGAGAGGTGCCATGGATATTGTTATCTTTGTTTTAGCAGTTTTGGCATCATATGTAGCTAAAAATTGTTTTCTTAAACAAATTTCCATAATAATCATTAACGATTTTTTGGCCACTCCTAGTTTTTAAGGTTTTGGTATGCTTAAATCTTCTGAAACAATTTTATCAATTTATTCAATATATCCGTAAGACGCATTCAAACAGAGATTTCAACTTAAATACTGCTAATAGATATTAAAAAAGATCCCGTCGGGAATCAATCACTGCAACTGGAACCACGTAACCCAGTGCAACTTAGGACATGATATTTGGAATGGTGATGGTCACTGACAGCCGATGGATCAACATCATAGAGCATGACCTAGCACTACCCATGGCATGCAAGTTCAAAATACCAGCTGTTGGGTCATCAGTTCCAAAAAGGCCAACCACATCACTCGCTTTAGGTGAGGTAATATGCTCCAAGGGCGAATAGCGCAACCTCAAAACAATCACAAAGAAAACAACATTATACATTGGCACATACCGCGTCGAGACCCTTTCCACATACATACAGCTTACTGAACTGGATAACAAAATCTAAAACACCAAATGGGACATTGTCGTTATTTGCAAAATGAGGAGACTCAGGGAAAAACTAATCGATCTAAACAACATGAAAAAGAAAAATAGTGGATTTGGCTTCCTTATTCATAGAAAAAACGAAGAGAACATTGTAGGATTGAAAGCCAAAGACCATGTAGCCAGTATCACCGTACAGCTCTCAAAGAGATACAAACTGAATACCATTCCAGTTTAAAATCCCTCTTCACAGTCGACCAACAGGGCAACTACAAAAACTGAAATTCAATACTTCAATAAACCAAAACATATTTCAATATCATTTTGGAAGACTTCTACGCCCAAGTAGGACAAGGTAAAGAAAAATGTAAAAGTACAGATACAAAATACAGAACGGGGCGTAGTATGAAGGTCTTATCAATTTTGCAACAGCGAACAGGTTTAAAATTATGAAACCTTCTCCAAAAAGAAAGCCAATAGAAAGTCGACTTGGAGGAGCCTCCATCATCAAACCAAAAAACGAAGTAAACCACATCTTGGCGTACAAGAGCAACACTGTCAAAGATATTCAGGTCTTAAATCAATCAATTTTAGGAAGTGGTGACGGAATAATAAGATGCCAAATACAAATTAACACCAAGATAGAACGCAGGAAAATGTTCTGCTCTTAATTGCTATCACTTGGCATACAGATGATATCGCAAAATCATTCAAGCTGGAACTGAAAAACAGATTTGAACTCTTCACCAAATGAGGAGAGAACACCAATAGATTCAACAATATAAAAACTTCCTTAATCTAAGTTGCCGGTATGTTCAAGTGGAAGAGCCCATAAGCCATAAGTACACACTCAGAAGAAACGGAGAGTCTCATGAGGGGAAGCACAAACCTCAAAAGCAACAATACAAAAGATTATAGTAACAAAACTGAACATGAATGGAGAATAAAGAGAAAGATTAAAGAAGATACACGACAGCAGTCATTGGAAACATTCTCAAAAATGGTAGGGGCTTCAAAACTATTTGGAAATTTTCGTTATAGGATGAAAACAAAAAGCTGGAGTGTTTGAAGCAAATGGAGACTTGACAACAGATAGGGATTTCACAAAAACACTGGAAAATGAACAGAAAACACAAGCTGAGAGTAATTAGTTCGAGGATTTCCCAGAAATTATCCTGCAAGAAGTCATCAAACGAAAGAAGAATTGAAAGGCCACCGGACCTGATACCATCACAACAGACTTACTCAGAAAAGCTGGATATGTTATCATTAGGAAACTAGCCATTCCGTTCAACTTATGTCTCAAAGTGGAGTCCGGGAAGATTGAAACACTACAATCATGATGCTGTCAATAAGGGGACCTTGAAGACCCTGACAACTACAGGAAAATAGCCATACTCTGCTGCATGTACAAGCTCTCCTTCAAAGCAATCACCGACTGAATCACCGAAAAGCTATAAGGAATCAAATCATGGGAACGAGCCGGATTCAGAAAAAATTGCAGTTTAAACATTAAACAGTACAATTCAGTAAAACAGCTAAAAGAGAAAGCAGGATAATATAGAATACTCCTCGCTGTGACATTTGTTTAAGAAGGCGTTCCACCTACAGCAAGTCCCAAAAGTCAATGATGTAACACTTCAATAAGGTGTAAACCCCGTATATGTCAGAGTACTACTATATATCTATTGACTTAGTAGTTCTTTCAACAGGCTACATTAAAACTTTGAGCCCTTTTAACTTGAAAAAAAGAGAGACAAAGACAGTGATACCAACTCACCCTAACTTTTCCCAGCCTACCATGAGATGATCTTTCAAGACCTAAACAGGTAACATATATGAATCAGAATAGACGGCAAATACCTCACTAACTTCAGATTTGCTAACTACATTGTCTTTTTTGCGGAGAACCTTCATGATCTCCAAATAATGCTAGACAAAGTAAATAAAGCAAGCAGGAAAGCTGGTCTCCATATGAACTTCAGCAAAACGAATTTCATGTACATGTTGAGAACAAAAACAGAACAATCAAAATCAGAAATGCAGAGCCATGAAAGATAGACCACTACATTTGCCTCGGACAATAAATCATCATGAAATCCACAAAAGAAGGAATCAAGCAAAGAATCACATTCGGTTGGAGAAGTTTCGATTGAGCCAGCTCAACATTCAAGAACAATTGAAGTTGTCCTAAAAAGAAGGGTATGGGGCCAATACCTCCCCCAATAGTAATCTAAGAACCAGGAACATGGACCCTAATTAAAAGATTGACCATCAATCAGATAACTATGGAACATACACATGAAAAAAAACATGTTCAACCTTTCAAAGAGAGATCATAAGATAACACAGTATATTAGAGAAAAGACAGGAGTCCAAGATTTTATCGAGACCATTAGAAACGCAAATGGATAGATGACTTGGGTAAATTCATAGTGTACTGGGTCCACGACGCTCATCATAGAGATGTCTTGCATATCATAGGAAAAGTGTATGTCCAACAATTGATACCAAAAGGCAGCTGCTGCTGCTGCTGCTGCTGATGATGATGATGATGATGATGATGATATGGTCAGGATATTTCTTCGTACTACGTGTTGGTTTTTTCACAATGACCCGGCTGTATATTCTCCGGCCTTTGTCGGTCGTTGTTGGTTGTAGAATATGAAATTACTACTCAAAGCGCATGCTCGGATTGATTGGACACATCATACCCGTTTTTGTTTTTTTATTTTTTTGTTTTTTATATTTAGTGCGTCACTAAAAAATTCCTTCCTTTGCATTTGGTAATATATTTTTGCTTTTTTTCTTATGAATAAGAGGCTCACCTTGGTGTTGATATCATTGATCGATTAGCTAGTTATCTGAGAAAATAGTCCGACCATATCAAACATAATGATTAATACACCTCATGTAATAAAATTTGGACAAGAATTTTCATAAGTCCTGATGGACGATTTGGAAGGATCGGTATTTGAGAAATTTCAACTTCAAGGTCATACCTGAAGATGACTTTCTTTTTCTACAATAAAACAAACAATAAGCAACAACAACAATCATCGCTGATTTCTGGGGAGTAAAAGTTGATAGTCCCAAACAGGATTTGAAATCAAGACCAATTGACTGGTAGGTAGTCATATTTCTTATAGACTGAGCTTGAATGATATAATGATTAGCAGGTCTGCCTCATACACAGAAGGTCAAGAGTTTGATTCCCGGTACCTGTGCACTCTGCAGCCAATTGACTGCACCCCAAGCCGTGTGATTAAAATGGGGGGTATGTGAGCTGCTGCTTTTGAGACTTAGTTGAGTAGAGGCTCGGAGACCATAGCTCAATCTAAAAAAAGGTGTACGTAGGAACGATGCCAACAAGTCCACTATGGCTATCGACACGATTTTGAGTACACAGCTGTAAACATTGCGTTGAATGCGTCCACTGAGTAAATAAGTTCATTGATAAGCCTTACGTTCTCACCGTAATTTGTTGGAAATACGCCCGAGCTTATTTCGTTTCAATGTATAAATTTATTCATGAAATCAACGTTTGTCTACTTTGGTTTGAAATCATTACCAACTGCTTAGAAGGCTGGTGTCCTAATCACAGAACTGGGAGTCATACGTCAACAAAAATAGATGGAGGCACGCTTACTAGGATATTTTTTCTTATCAATTCTTATTTATCATATATAAAACATAGAATTTACAGTGATCATCTTTAGTTGGAATAGAACTGAGAGTTGAAAATGATCTTTCGGTAGGCAGGTTTCCTTTTATATTAACACGGGTGAAAATTCGAACGAATCAATCGTGTAAAATGGGGCTTTTGTTTCTTCAGATTCAAAGGAATTTAAATTTATACTGCAGTAAACAAAAATGGTTCTATTTTTGAAAAGTTAACAGAATGTCATAATATTTCATTCATTATGCAACGGTTGAATTAATTGTAAAAATCAATAGTTGTCATTTTCTCGATTCCAACCTAAGTAAACACTCTGATTGTATCTTTACAAAGCCTTTATTGCCACAAATTTCAAAGAGATCGGGACAAATCAATCGTGTAATAAAAGGTTTTTCCTTCTTCAACTTCAAAGGATTGATACAACAGTAAGAAAAAAAATGGCACAATATTTGAAAATGCAACGGAAGGTCATATCAATCTATTCATCTTGCAGTGGTTGAATTATTTAATTGTTAAAAAAAATGAGTTTGTTTCCTTTCTTGACTCCAACTGAACACTGATTATTTTCTCATAAAGCTTTTGTTTGCCTGAAATTTCTGACTATCAAATAAATTGAAACATAAAATCGGAAACGATGTAAAATTGATGTGCACACAAAAGGTTAATAACCTAAAATAATTTATTGATTAATAATTATACTTATACTTATAGGTGCAATAAAATTCATAATCATAATTATTTAAAGTAGCGTCTTCGGTAACTTTCTCTCTGCACTACTTACTTTCTTTTACAAATACCACGTCTTTGATGGTTGTTATTGTTATCAATTTGTCTCGACATTACATCACATGAAAATAAGAAGTAGTCATTGATGTTTTATTGATTGGAATAACAGACTGAGCAAGGTACTTCAAAGTGTAAAATAAAACCATTAGAAAATACATTACTTCATATATTGCATTTACACTGGTATTATATTTAATCAATCCAATTTGGTTTATTAGCCATGAGAGAAAGAATGCGTGAAGATTATCTTGAAACAAACTTCGAGTTTACATTTGCAGGAGCATTCAGTGCTTATATCCTTTTATCACGGAACAAGATTCATTGATGTGTTATCCGATTGAACAACAAAATGAACAAACCAGTTCGAAGTACATAATGAAATCTTAACAAAATACAATACTTCGCAGAATTCAATGATACTTGTTAAGTATTAAAACAATTCAGTTCAAAAGCTGCGTCAAAATCATCTTGAAGCAATTACATATTCCATTTTCATCCTTTTGGAGCCCGTCGTTTGACATTGATCTTCTCAAAGATCTGTATATCTTCTCTATCAAGGGCGTCGCGGAGCTAGTATTTTCTTAATCTGTCAAGTTCGTCACGTAATTTTATACTTGTTAGTTATGGTTTCACATGCAATCTTAGGGGAATCACGTTGTGATTTATGATGCTCAGCAGTTGTCAGCCATTCTCGCAACATGGCCAGCCCATTGTCATTTCACTTTCTTAACCCATTCTATGATATCTCAGATACCTGCTTTTAGTCTTTTTACTGTGCTTTCTTGTGATATCTCCACTGAACATAATTATGTTATGTGCATGTTGCATGATTCTCAGTTTGAGGGTCAATCTTTTGGAAGAGTTCAATGTTTCAGCTCCATACGTGACCACTGGTAGGAGTAAGTGGTTGAAGACCTTTCTTTTTAGAACAAAGGGATTTTTTTTTGTTTTCACAGATCGAGATGGCTCAACTGGAAGTTTTGTCACCCAAGAGTAATTCTTTGCTTGATTTCTTTTTTTTCTTTTGAGGATTCAATGTAGATCATTTTTTCTTTGTAGATGTTACGGTCTACTTTCTACAGATCAGCGTTTTCGATTTGATTATTTGCACAGACATTCTGTATGCATACAATTTTGTGACATTTTGTTATGCTATGCATAACACGATATGCCAAACAACATAATATTGAAAATCAGACGGAACAGTGGAGATGGGGAGAAAAAAATCAGTGGATGCTGAAATTGCATCTATGTGAGATGAATAACACGTTACATTAAACAACAATTGCAGTCAAAAAAAAAAGATTCGTTGACCCAGCTCTATATATCATGGAAGGTTTGTTAATCACCGCTACCTATATATCTCTGTATTTATTGGGTTCAGGTTATGCATTTGTTCGGACATATATATATATATATATATATATATATATATATATATATATATATATATATATATATGTATATGGTTTATGTTATCAAAGTCTCCTCCAGACATATATATGTCTATGAGTATGTGTATCTATTAGGCTTTACATATGTATATATATATAGATATTTTTATTCTGGTTTTGATGTGTTATGAAATATATATATATATATATATATATGCCATAACACATCTATATCAGAATTTAAAAAAATATATATATATATATATATATATATATATATATATATATATATATATATATATATATATATATATATATATATATGGGTTTAAATTTTCCATGGGCTCTGACATATATTTCTCACGATTTGGGTGAAGGTTATACTTTTGACATTAATATATATAAATTAATACATGTCTATGGCTGTGGATATCTGTATTTATGTGGGTTCAGGTTTTCCATGTGTACTGAGAGATAGATAGATAGATAGATAGATAGATAGATAGATAGATAGATGTGTATTTTCCCCCGTTTTGGTTAACAAAGTGTCCTGGCACGTATCCCTTTGTGTAAAGTTTATCCGTTTTTTTCAGACATATAAATATATTTGTATCTGATTGGGATTGTGTTAACACTCTCTTATTCAGGATAGAGCACTCTTTAAGTGACATAATCTGTTCATTATAAACTTATACAATGCTCTTCTGATATAGGGATAGAGCATCAGTTGGATGGGGAATATATGCATGAGTAAATATATCGCTTAAATTCAACCTTACCGATGGGATAATGGATGTGTTTGAGTTAGTTCTGGTTTTATTTAAATATATATAAGTATAAGTGGGTTTAGATTATCAATGTTTTCTGGCATCCATATATATATAGAGAGAAATTGATATATATGTGTGTATGGTGAAATATAATTATCAATTTTTCCATCCACAGACAGCTGTTTGGTTGTATTACAATTCTTCACTGTGGCTATAGACTACCAAACATCACTTCTAGTACCACGAGATAAGATCGGAACATCCGCCTCCGAGGCAAGCATTCACCCCCTACGTAGATCTGGACTGACTCAAGGACCGAATTAAGCAATTCATTTACTTATGCATAATTCCCCATCTACCATATATATATATATATATATGTGTGTGTGTGTGTGTGTGTGTGTGTGTGTGTGTGTGCGTGTGTGTGTGTGAGTGCGTGTGTCCAGGTTATTTACGTGTTTTGGCATTCATAAGTATCTATGTTTCATTTGAGGTCCAGGTTATGTATTGATCACCCCTTTTTCTAATTGTCTGATTTATCACCCCAACACGATATGCTGCCAAAAGAAATATGTGGTTGGAAAGAAAACTTTTTACATATATTATTGTTCTACTGTTATTAGTCACTGCTACCCACAACAGAACAGTTTGAACACTTTTTCTTGATGTACGTTATTCATAATTTCTAACATTTATACACAGTAGCTGTACCCACTGGGAACTTTGATATTTCCTCATACTTTTGTATTTCTCACAACCAATACTTGCATCTTTTTATCATCTCTTTTATCCTTTCCAAACTTTGTTGTCGGTCTATGATTTATCAAATTGTTATACAAACATAGATAAGGTTGGTCAGCCAACTTTTTCTGAATCCTTCGGTAAATTACCTCACTTTCTTCTTACCCTCTTATCAAACTAACAAATTCTCATTTCTCCCTTTATCTCCCTCCCCCTAGCTAAACCAATCAAATTTTTTTTTATCTTTATTTTTAATAGAAATAAGGAATATTTCAAATGGAATAACGCGCTGCCAGAAGACTTGACCACTTTGAGGTTGAGAAAACAACTTTCCACGTATATTTCATCTCTTGTTCATGCAATAGTTTGCTTTTGGGTTTGGGGGGATCTTTACTATCAATCATCACCTCCCCAAGAAAAGCCAATTTGAACACTTTTGCGGGGTTTGAGTTATTTGAGTGTTCTGACAATTATATATATATATATATATATATATATATATATATATATATACATATATATATATATATATCCCAGCTCTTATGGTGAATTTGATAGAAAGAGTATGTATGGATGGTGGTCCTCCAAAATTATAAGTACACATATATCATCCCTTTGGTGAAAAGGCTAAGAAGACCTAACCACCATCAAGCAAAAAGATTGAATAAAAAAAATTCCTATTCCTGCTTGCCCACCATATACCCACACTTATCTATTAAATGCTAAACACAACGTCTCGATTCTGTAATCAAAAAAATAGAAAAATAATTATCCTGAGAACTGACCATTTTAACTTATTACTTCTCTCTGCACTTCTTATCTGAGTGAAGCCAATCATCCGCAGAGACAGGGGAAAAACATTTGATTCTGCCTTTCACGGACACTTCTCATTTCAAACCAATTTTACTCTCATCTGCACAGATACAAACACTTTCCCTTTTGTTCTCACTAAACAATCAAACAACACAGACATTCACCGATTTCTTTCCCTAGCCTCAAACATATAAACAGCAATTTTTTTTCTTTATGAACCACTGCGTGATATTTTCTCTTAAAAAAATGACTGACCACCGCCAAAACTCATGTAAACATACCCACGCAATAATAAAAATATTGAGATGTAATTTCTACTTTCTCAAGTGCTTTTCTCTTCACGTTCCAATCGTCATTTCATCAATATTCTGTTAGATCACTTCACATCCACAATACAAACATTTGCATTTATACACATATATACACACATGAGTACATATGGGTGTGTATGCATGAGCGTTCTTTATTTGTGAGTTTATTTTCCAAGGCTCAAATGAATAAGACGTCGAGAGACCCTTGACCTATGTTGGTTATTCCCGCCTCAGCAGATACTGTCAACGAAAAGGCAAAGGCATGTTTAGCAAAAGGAAAATAATCAAATCCAAATATTGTTTACGCGTGGGCGCGTATGTATGGTTGTTACGTAATACACGTTGTCAATCAGCTTGTAGCAACGTTGGCTAAATGAGATTTTCGTGAGTTAGAGTAAGGCTTTCAATGAGTCAAAATTGGTTCAGGTGCGTGTGGCTTCAACCTAGGGCTTGGATGATGGCCAAATAACTGTCACTGAGTTGAACGAAAGGAAGAAAGAAAGAAGGAGGGGGAGACCTTAAATTTAAGGAGAGAAGGGCGTCTGTAGATTACTGTTATAGCTGTTGGAACGAGGTAACCAGATTTTGATATCAAAATTCTAGACCAAATAACAAGGATGCATTTTTGATAAAAGTTGTTTTCAATGTTTTGAGTTAAGCTGAGCTGATCTTTACAGTACTTTACCTACCTATCAATCTACCTCTCCCCCTCTCTCACTCTCGTGGGGATTATTGGTTTATAAGGGATGGAGACAATGAGACAAATTCCCTGATTGTGAAAATGGAAGTTAATTTTTTTTCTCGGTAGTGCGCGCTTTGATATCTATACTGACAGAATTGTTTATAATTCGTCAATCAGAAATTGTGGTGGGAGTGATCTTGTTAAACTCAGATCATAGACATGAAGTTTCCAACGCGTAGATATTCGATTCATTACAAGTTTACCCCAGTTGGGAGCCGTGTGTATCTCCCCAGCGTCTGCTGATGATTTTCATTCGTTCTTTCCGTCAGTAACAAATTGCTTCACTGACATTGTTCACTCGTTAAACAACATTGTAATGAAAAAAGAGTTTTGATCAAATTTTATATTTGTTGGCACTTGTCACATCAAATTTACCCAGGATGTTTGAAATCAAAAACATTCATATTTAGAGATTGGCTGATCCTTGGCTACCTTGAAATTTTCGCATTCTTTCATAAACAACAACATATATCAGCTTTTGCCTGAAGGTAGATTCTAAATGATGATATTATAATTAGGATTAGTATCATTTGTATTATTATTATTATTATTATTATTTGGAATCTCACACCAGTTGCCTGGTGGTAACCGCTGGAGTTTGAGTGACAGCAAGTCTCCTCAAGTCTCCAGCCCTCCTCTCCTAGTACTCATAGGTCGCAGTAATTCTACGATTTACAGTTTCACACCGGTTGCCCAGTGGTTATCGCTGAAGGCTGAGTGACAATAAGTCTCCTCAGGTCCTCAGCTAACGTCTCCTCCCTCTTTCGCATATCATGACAGAGCTACTATTCGTTGCAGTACTTATATTTCTAGCACCTTCCTCAGTATCCGTGCAGTTTCAAGTAGCGCTGTGGTCTGTACGGTCTCTATCCTCCCCCTAATCCCGATCTCCTCCAGTCTCTCCCTCAGCGTTTTGGGGACAGTTCCTAGTGCGCCCACTATGACCGGTACTACCCTGGTTTTCATGTTCCACATTTTCCTTAACTCCCTTGCTAGGTCCTGGTATTTTTCCCTTTTTTCACCCTCCTTCTTTTTTACTCTATGGTCTGCAGGTACAGCAACGTCTACTATTTGGCAGGCCTTCCTTTTTTTGTCTACTATTACTAAGTCCGGCCTTCTTGCCTGGATGAGGTGGTCAGTTTGGATGTCAAAGTCCCACAGTAGTTTGTGGTTGTCATTCTCCAAAACTGCCTCTGGCTTGTGCTGATACCACTTTTCCCCATGGTTGAATCCCATTTGTTTACTTAGTTCCCAGTGTATCATCGTTGCTACTCTATCGTGTCTATGCTTATACTCCTTCTGGGCGAGTTGGCTGCATTCACTAGTTATGTGGTTTACTGTCTCATCTCTTTCACCGCACATGCGGCATTTGCTGTTTGTCTGTGTTCTGTCGATTTTTGCTTTTATGTAGTTTGTCCTTATGCTTTTGTTTTGGGCTGCCATGATGAGCGATTCTGTTTCTCTCTTAAGGTTTCCCTTTCGTAACCACGTCCATGATTTCTCGTCTGCTATATCTTTTATCTGTCTTTTAAACTCGCCGTACAATTTTTTCCCTTCCCACTTTTCTTTTCTAGTTTGCTCTACTGTTCCATTGTTTTCTACTTTATTGTTTGTTGCACTATCCCTCGCGCTCTTTATGATTTCTTCACTATTTGTTTGCACATATCTATCTAGGACTACTTTAGCTCTCTGGACACAATCTTCTATGCTGATGAGCCCCCTACCACCTTCTTTTCTCTTAACGTATAGTCTATCTGTATCATCCCTAGGATGTAATGCTTTATGCATCGTCATAAGTTTCCTTGTTCGCCTATCCATTGATTGGAGCTCTTCCTTTGTCCATCCTAGGAATGGTCCTGTATACCTAACTACTGACACAGCCCAGGTGTTCATTCCTTTTATTAGATTTCTGCTATTTAATTTGGTTTCTAATATTTTCCTTATCCTTCTGAGGTATTCTCTCTTAATTTTCTCCTTCATCTCTTCCTGTTTTATCGTGTCACATTCAAGGACACCTAGGTACTTGTATCGGTCTTGTGCATTCAATGCCCTAATCTTGTTGTTGTCCGGAAGTTCTATTCCCTCAGTCACTGAAAGCCTTCCCTTATGCATCACCATGATTGCGCATTTTTCTATCCCAAACTCCATTCCTATGTCCTCACTATATTCCCTTACTTCGTTGAACAGAGTCTCAAGCTCTCCCCTGTTTTTTGCAAACAATTTAATATCGTCCATGTACATTAAGTGATTGACCTTTCCTTTTGTTTTAGAGAAGTGGTATCCTTTGCTGTTTTTCAGGATTCTGTTAAGCGGTATCATTGTTAGAACAAATAATAGTGGGGACAACGAGTCTCCTTGGAAGATTCCCCTTTTTATCCCTACCTCGGCTAGTTTGTCCCCTGCGGCTGTCAAATCTACTTTCCAGTTTTCCATCGAATTACCAATGAATTTAACCACCGGTTCGCTAATTTTGAACATTCTAAGGCATTCGAGTATCCAGCTATGTGGAATCATATCGTATGCCTTTTTGTAATCTATCCATCCCATTGCGATATTCTTTCTCCTTTTCCTTACTTCTTTTAAGATCATCTGGTCTATGTAGAGTAAATCGTTTGCCCCTTTGGTTCCTATCCTACACCCTTTCTGTTCTTCTGGTAGTAGTCCCCTTCTATCCATTGACATGTATATTCTCTCTGCTATTTGCCCGGTCAGGATTTTCCACATAAGTGGTAGGCACGTGATTGGTCTATAGTTGCTTGCTATGTTCCCCTTTCCCGGGTCTTTTAGGATGAGGGTGGTTCTGCCTTTAGTCATCCATTCTGGTGCTTTGCCTTCATTTAGACAATTTTGGAGTAGGTGAGTGAGTCTGCCGTGTAACGTGGTGAGTTTTTTGAACCAATACCCATGGATCCCGTCGGGACCCGGTGCTTTCCAGTTGGCTACTTTCCTAAGAGTATGTTTCAATGTGTTTTCATTCAGTACTATCGGTTCCCCCTTGTCTATATCTTCTAGTTCTTTTCTCATGTTTCCTAACCATTGCGGTGTTATATTGTGTCTTTTTGGGTGCCCCCATATGCTATTCCAATAGTTCTTGGCCTCTGTGGCATCTGGTTTCATGTCCTGCCTTCTTTCCCCATTTAAATCTTGGTAAAACTTTTTCTCATTGTTTTGGAATGTACGGTTTTGTGTGTATTGGGCCGTTCTTAGTCTGTATCTTTTTAGTCTCGCCTCTTTGGCTAGTCTTTTCTGGTGTAACTCTTCGACTACAGTTGCGATGCCCTTTTGCGTTACTTTGTATTTTTTATAAAGTCTTACTCGTGGTCTGTCTGTGTGTGGTGTATTTCTAAGTAGTACTTCATCTCTCTGTAGTTGGGAGATCTGCCTTTGTAACCTTCTCTCCCAGTTGGGTTTCCCTTCCCTATTATTGCTCAGGTTCCTATCTTGTGTTGTGAAGCTTTGTGCTACCATTTTCGCCCCAGCGTAAATTAGGTTGTTGAGTTCTAGGAGGGTGTTCGTTTCTATGTGCTGTAAGAGGCAGTTGACCTGTTCGGTCACTTTATTATTATTATTATTATTATTATTATCATTATCATTTGCAATCTAACACCAGTTGTCTGGTTGTTACCGCTGGAGGTTGAGTGACAGCAAATCGGTTCAAGTCTCCAGCGTTCTTCTCCACACTCTCATAGTCCACAGCAATACTGTGGTTTACAGTTTCACACCAGTTTCCCGATGGTCATTGCTGAAGACTGAGTGACAGTAAGTCTTCTCAGGTCTTCCGCCCACATCTCTTCTAAACCTCACCTATCATGCCAGTGCTACGATTCGGGTGTATTCTTCCTTTTTTTCCTTCCTTCCTCCTCTCCTGTTAGGCCACTGCTGATATTTACAGTCGTGGATCGTATATTTCTAGCACTTCCCGCAGTATTCTTGCAGTTCCTAGCCGTGCTGTGGTCAGTACGGTCTAAATCCTTCCTTTTATCCTGAGTTCGTCCAATCTCGCCCTCAGAGTCTTTGGGATAGTTCCGAGTGTGCCTATTATTACTACTACTACTACTACTACTACTACTACTACTACTACTACTACTACTACTATTGTTATTATTATTATTATTATTGAATCTCACACCAGTTGCCTGGTGGTAACCGCTGGAGTTTGAGTGACAGCAAGTCTCCTCAAGTCTCCAGCCCTCCTCTCCTCGTACTCATAGATCGCAGTAATTCTGCGATTTACAGTTTCACACCGGTTGCCCAGTGGTTATCGCTGAAGGCTGAGTGACAATAAGTCTCCCCAGGTCTTCAGCTAACGTCTCCTCTCTCTTTCGCATATCATGACAGAGCTACGCTTCGTTGCAGTCCTTATATCTCTAGCACCTTCCTCAGTATCCGTCCAGTGCCCAGCAGTGCTGTGGTCTGTACGGTCTCTATCCTCCCCCTAATCCCGATCTCCTCCAGTCTCTCCCTCAGCGTTTTGGGGACAGTTCCTAGTGCGCCCACTATGACCGGTACTACCCTGGTTTTCATGTTCCACATTTTCTTTAACTCCCTTGCTAGGTCCTGGTATTTTTCCCTTTTCTCACCCTCCTTCTTTTTTACTCTATGGTCTGCAGGTACAGCAACGTCTACTATTTGGCAGGCCCTCCTTTTTTTGTCTACTATTACTAAGTCCGGCCTTCTTGCCTGGATGAGGTGGTCAGTTTGGATGTCAAAGTCCCACAGTAGTTTGTGGTTGTCATTCTCCAAAACTGCCTCTGGCTTGTGCTGATACCACTTTTCCCCATGGTTGAATCCCATTTGTTTACTTAGTTCCCAGTGTATCATCGTTGCTACTCTATCGTGTCTATGCTTATACTCCTTCTGGGCGAGTTGGCTGCATTCACTAGTTATGTGGTTTACTGTCTCATCTCTTTCACCGCACATGCGGCATTTGCTGTTTGTCTGTGTTCTGTCGATTTTTGCTTTTATGTAGTTTGTCCTTATGCTTTTGTTTTGGGCTGCCATGATGAGCGATTCTGTTTCTCTCTTAAGGTTTCCCTTTCGTAACCACGTCCATGATTTCTCGTCTGCTATTTCTTTTATCTGTCTTTTAAACTCGCCGTACAATTTTTTCCCTTCCCACTTTTCTTTTCTAGTTTGCTCTACTGTTCCATTGTTTTCTACTTTATTGTTTGTCGCACTATCCCTCGCGCTCTTTATGATTTCTTCACTATTTGTTTGCACATATCTATCTAGGACTACTTTAGCTCTCTGGACACAATCTTCTATGCTGATGAGCCCCCTACCACCTTCTTTTCTCTTAACGTATAGCCTATCTGTATCATCCCTAGGATGTAATGCTTTATGCATCGTCATAAGTTTCCTTGTTCGCCTATCCATTGATTGGAGCTCTTCCTTTGTCCATCCTAGGAATGGTCCTGTATACCTAATTACTGACACAGCCCAGGTGTTCATTCCTTTTATTAGATTTCTGCTATTTAATTTGGTTTCTAATATTTTCCTAATCCTTCTGAGGTATTCTCTCTTAATTTTCTCCTTCATCTCTTCCCGTTTTATCGTGTCACATTCAAGGACACCTAGGTACTTGTATCGGTCTTGTGCAGTCAATGCCCTAATCTTGTTGTTGTCCGGAAGTTCAATTCCCTCAGTCATTGAAAGCCTTCCTCTATGCATCACCATGATTGCGCATTTTTCTATCCCAAACTCCATTCCTATGTCCTCACTATATTCCCTTACTTCGTTGAACAGAGTCTCAAGCTCTCCCCTGTTTTTTGCAAACAATTTAATATCGTCCATGTACATTAAGTGGTTGACCTTACTGTTTGTTTTAGAGAAGTGGTATCCTTTGCTGTTTCTCAGGATTCTGTTAAGCGGTATCATTGTTAAAACAAATAATAGTGGGGACAACGAGTCTCCTTGGAAGATTCCCCTTTTTATCCCTACCTCGGCTAGTTTGTCCCCTGCGGCTGTCAAATCTACTTTCCAGTTTTTCATTGAATTACCAATGAATTTAACCACCGGTTCGCTAATTTTGAACATTCTAAGGCATTCGAGTATCCAGCTATGTGGAATCATATCGTATGCCTTTTTGTAATCTATCCATCCCATTGCGATATTCTTTCTCCTTTTCCTTACTTCTTTTAAGATCATCTGGTCTATGTAGAGTAAATCGTTTGCCCCTTTGGTTCCTATCCTACACCCTTTCTGTTCTTCTGGTAGTAGTCCCCTTCTATCCATTGACATGTATATTCTCTCTGCTATTTGCCCGGTCAGGATTTTCCACATAAGTGGTAGGCAAGTGATTGGTCTATAGTTGCTTGCTATGTTCCCCTTCCCCAGGTCTTTTTGGATGAGGGTGGTTCTGCCTTTAGTCATCCATTCTGGTGCTTTGCCTTCGTTTAGACAATTTTGGAGTAGGTGGGTGAGTCTACCGTGTAACGTGGTGAACTTTTTGAACCAATACCCATGGATCCCGTCGGGCCCCGGTGCTTTCCAGTTGGCTACTTTCCTAAGAGTATGTTTCAATGTGTTTTCATTCAGTACTATTGGTTCTCCCTTGTCTATATCTTCTAGTTCTTTTCTCATGTTTCCTAGCCATTGCGGTGTTACATTGTGTCTTTTTGGGTGCCCCCATATGCTATTCCAATAGTTCTTGGCCTCTGTGGCATCTGGTTTTATGTCCTGCCTTCTTTCCCCATTTAAATCTTGGTAAAACTTTTTCTCATTGTTTTGGAATGTGCGGTTTTGTGTGTATTGGGCCGATCTTAGTCTGTATCTTTTTAGTCTTGCCTCTTTAGCTAGTCTTTTCTGGTGTAACTCTTCGACTACAGTTGCGATGCCTTTTTGCGCTACCTTATATTTGTTATAAAGTCTTACTCGTGGTCTGTCTGTGTGTGGTGTATTTCTAAGCAGTACTTCGTCTCTCTGTAGTTGGGAGATCTGCCTTTGTAACCTTCTCTTCCAGTTGGGTTTCCCTTCCCTATTATTGCCCAGGTTCCTATCTTGTGTTGTGAAGCTTTGTGCTACCATTTTCGCCCCTGCATAAATTAGGTTGTTGAGTTCTAGGAGGGTGTCTGTTTCTATGTGCTGTAAGAGGCAGTTGACCTGTTCGGTCACTTCTCCGACTTTCTTTCTGTCTTTGTCTCTTAGGGAGGGGAGTGTTGTTTTCTCTCCTCGCATGATCTCTTTCAAAGCTTGTATTTTGCTTTTCTCTTCTTCCGTTGGTGCCTCGTCATCACCCTCTGGTGCATAGCTTACTGGGAGGGTCTCATGGGGGATTATTCTAGTTTTGTTATTGGTACTAGTTGTGCTGGGGGGGGCATTTTTCAGATGTGTCACCTGAATCTCTCTCTACATTAATGCGAATCTCTAGTAGTTCAGTCTCAGACAACCATTTCTTCTTTTGAATTTGCTTTACTTGGTCAGCAAGGCGTTGGTTCGATACTTCCACAGCAGATTTTTCCCTCCATATTTGGAGCATACGCTCTCTATAAGATCGCACTGAAGGCTTGCTTTTATAGTAACAGTACATAACTAGTCTATTCTCTTCCCTTGTCCATCTCTTTCTCTTTATAGCAGTCGCCCCCTGAGGACTGCACTTCCCCTGGATATCGCTAGTGGTATACGAGTTTTGGCCAACAGTAGCTGTGTGACGACTGTGTCCCTCCTGAAGGCCATTAAGGGTACACGAGCCGAGATTTTGGCCAGCAGTCACAGGATGACGACCGGGTCCCTCCTGGTGGCTAACAAGGGAACACCTGCCGGTTACGACACACAGGTCTTGGATCTGTGCCCCGTTTTTTGCGGTAAAATGGTTTGGTTGTACTGTCATGATTGGGGTTTTTGGTTCTTTGGAGGTAGTACCAGACCTTGGTGGGTTGGTTAAGACCGATGTGAGTCGGAAATAGCCCAAGAGCCCCACCGGCCCTTTTGGTTCTTTTAAGGTAGCGCCATACCTTGGTGGATTCATTGAGACCTATGTGCACAGTGGTAATCAAAGAGCCCCACCAGCTCCTACCACCCAGGGTATGGCCTCACAAGGACAAGCCATTCAGGCTTGCAGAGATATCTATCTAGTGATATGACATTTGCCTGATTGTTGAACTAAAGAGATAACACTAAGCCTTTTTCTTGGGGAGGGGGGTTACATACATTAAAGATCATATGTCTCCCTTAAATGTTATAAGTCTTGACTTAGTATAAGTTTCGATATTCGTTGTTTTTTTCTTCTTCTTCTTCCAATGCCCGCTGGGTAGATGGCCAAGCGACCACCGCCAATTTATACTATACTAATCTCGGGGGCGGGGGGAGGAGGTTGCAAGTGGAAAAGTTCATTCACACACACATATATATATATATGCTCGCCCCTCGCTTTTCTATACTTCTATGGGACAACTCATTTTGAATTATAAATTATAAATATAATAATTTTAAATTTAATTTTAATTCCACTTACCCACGTGCAGGTCTAAAAAAACAACTTTTTTCTTCAACTCGGCAGTGGCCTTCTCATTGCAAGAGAAAATTCCTCAGACTCACAAAGAAAACCATCTCAGAGGTACAAAGATACCATCAAAATATCAAGAATAATCAACCAAAGTAAAATATCATTAAAATGTTCGAAGATAATCAGAGTTCATCTCAAAGCCAAACGTTAAGTATCATTAGAATCTAAAGAAAACTTCTTTAACTAAGCCCAGAACAAAATCATCAGGGGCAGCCTGTAGTCAAAATAGCATTGTTATTATTAATATCATTATTATTATTATTATTATTATTATTGTTAATAATAAGACATTCAATCACAGAGTAAATTTTAAAATCTAGCCTGAGTTAGTTAGGTCTTCAAAGTAAGTCACCAGAATTCATCTTGAAAAAGGAGGCCTTTTGTCGAAAAGTGGGGGAGGCCGTCTTCGATATTCGTTGTTTTTTTCTTCTTCTTCTTCCAATGCCCGCTGGGTAGATGGCCAAGCGACCACCGCCAATTTATACTATACTAATCTCGGGGGCGGGGGGAGGAGGTTGCAAGTGGAAAAGTTCATTCACACACACATATATATATATATGCTCGCCCCTCGCTTTTCTATACTTCTATGGGACAACTCATTTTGAATTATAAATTATAAATATAATAATTTTAAATTTAATTTTAATTCCACTTACCCACGTGCAGGTCTAAAAAAACAACTTTTTTCTTCAACTCGGCAGTGGCCTTCTCATTGCAAGAGAAAATTCCTCAGACTCACAAAGAAAACCATCTCAGAGGTACAAAGATACCATCAAAATATCAAGAATAATCAACCAAAGTAAAATATCATTAAAATGTTCGAAGATAATCAGAGTTCATCTCAAAGCCAAACGTTAAGTATCATTAGAATCTAAAGAAAACTTCTTTAACTAAGCCCAGAACAAAATCATCAGGGGCAGCCTGTAGTCAAAATAGCATTGTTATTATTAATATCATTATTATTATTATTATTATTATTATTGTTAATAATAAGACATTCAATCACAGAGTAAATTTTAAAATCTAGCCTGAGTTAGTTAGGTCTTCAAAGTAAGTCACCAGAATTCATCTTGAAAAAGGAGGCCTTTTGTCGAAAAGTGGGGGAGGCCGTCTTCGATATTCGTTGTTTTTTTCTTCTTCTTCTTCCAATGCCCGCTGGGTAGATGGCCAAGCGACCACCGCCAATTTATACTATACTAATCTCGGGGGCGGGGGGGAGGAGGTTGCAAGTGGAAAAGTTCATTCACACACACATATATATATATATGCTCGCCCCTCGCTTTTCTATACTTCCATGGGACAACTCATTTTGAATTATAAATTATAAATATAATAATTTTAAATTTAATTTTAATTCCACTTACCCACGTGCAGGTCTAAAAGAACAACTTTTTTCTATTATTATTATCATTATTATTATTATCACCGCTGGAGACTGAGAGACAGCAAGTCCCCTCAAACTGAAGCCTTTTTTTTCACAGTCCACGGCTTCGGGTCATGTCTTCATATCAGTTGCCTGTTAGTTATCATGAGAGGCTGAGTGACGGTAAGTCTCCTTGGGTCTCCATCTCCCTTCTCATATCGTCCAAACCTAGCAGCGTTGTGGTTTGTATCGTCTCCTCTATGCCCTTTTCTCGGCTGTTAGATAATTTCTACCAGCTGGGGGTCGTATATCTCATATAACGAGTACCATCCTCCATATTTGTGGAGTCCCCAGTAGTGCTGTTACCTGTATAGTCTCTATCCATCTTCCTCATCCTTGGTTCCTCTTGTCTCGTCCTCAGTGTCTTTGGTACGGTCCACACACTATTACTGGTACTACCCAGACTTCCATGTTCCAATCATTCTTCGATACCCTTACCAGTTCCTGCTATTCTCCCGGATTTATTATTATTAGTAGTAGTAGTAATAGTAGTAGTTGGAATAATAATAATAATAATAATAATAATAATAATAATAATAATAATAATAATAATAACATTGTAAAGAACAAGGGAAACCTCAAAACGCTATTCAACAAAGAGAAGGAATACGATGATGACATTGGGATTGAATTTGGAATTAAAAAAATGGGCAATTATGGTAATGCACAAAAGACAGCTCGCAGCAGAAGAAGGAATCGAACTCGCAGACGGAAGGAAGATTAGGGCACTGACCACACAGGACCAGTACAAACACCGGGGAGTTTGCGAATGTCACGCAATAAAAGGGGAAAAATGAAGAAGGAAATTAGAAAAGAATACCTTACGAGGGTGAGGAAAAGAGACCAAATTAAACTGTGGGTAACTGATGAGAGGAAAGAACAAATGGACTTTATCGGTAGTAAGATACACAGGACTATTGTTTGGATGGACAAAGGAAGAACATGAAAGCTTATGACAATGCACAAGGTGTTACACCCCACAGATTACACGGAAAGATTGTACTTGAAGAGAAATGAAGGTGGTAGAGGACTAATTAGCATAGAAGACTGTGACCAGAGGGCCAAAATAGTTCTACCAAAGTAAGTGCAAGCAAACAGTGAAGACATTATAACACTGCCCATAGCAGCGCAGCAAACAACAAAAAAAAAGAAGAAGGCGATGGTGCTGCACAGCAAACACTGAAAGAAAAAAGGGGCAAAAAGGGTACACGGTGAATTTAAAAGACAGATACAAGATGTGGCAGACGAGAGATCATGGACATGGCTACGAAATGTAAACCTATGGAAAGAAACAGAATCGCTCATCATGGCAGCCCGAAACAAATGCATCAGGACAAACTATTTCGAAGCAAACATCGACAGGACTAGTGGATATAGCAAAGTAGCCCAGAAGGAATATAAAAATGGACACAACAGATTAGCAATTGTGATACTCTGGGACCTGAGCAAACAAATGGGATTTGACCATGCAGAAAAATGGTACCAGCACAAACCAAACACAGCCCTGGAGAAGGGAAGTCACACATTGCTCTTGGATTTCAGCATCCACACTGACGACCTGATCCAAGAGGGGTTACCAGACCTGGTAATCGAGGTCCAGAGGAGGAGAACTAACCAAATAATAGACGTAGCTGCGCCTGCAGACTACAGAATGCATAGGAAAGAGAGTGGAAAACTGGGAATATGCCAGGATCTGGCAAGGTGCACTGAAGGCGAGATTTGAAGAACTAGGGATGAAAAGAAGGATGGAGACTATACAGACCACAGTACTACTGGGACTGCACGAATACCGAGGGAATTACTAGAAATATGAGATCTACGACCCAAGCTGTTCCCAGTGGCCTAACTGGGAGAAGAGATGAGGAGAAAGAGTAAGAAAAAAAACACACACCAAGTACGAACCACAGCACTGCTGTGATAGGTATGATATATGTGAGAAGAGTGCTGAAGACCTGAGGAGATATACTGCAACTAAGCTTTCAGTGATAACCACTAGGAAACTGGTGTGAAACTATGAGAGCGCAGAAAAGAGAGCTTGAGACCGGAGGAGACTTCCTGTCGCTCATCCTCCAGCTGTGACCATGAGGCAACTGGTGTGATGATGATGATGATGATGATGATGATGATGATGATGATGATGATGATGATGATGATGATGATGATGATGATGATTTATATAATAATAATATGGCATCACAGCCAAACTGCGTTGGATACATCAGTTTTTCGTCTAATTACCCATGTTAAGTAACTAGCCTGGTCAGTATCTATGTGGATGACCGCCTAGGAATACCAGGTGTCCTTACCAGCTTGGCAAGCATCCTCCACAGCCATGCTGACTTCAAAACATATTGAACTTTCCTCTCCTTTGGAAACTTTCCACAAGGTTATGAGGAAAGGGTTGGAACACAGCATTTTCCCCATTCTAATTGTCCAGTAAGTGCACCTCAAAGTTGTTCATTTAACAACACTGGTCGATCGGGGCCCAAAGGGGTTGATCCTGGAAGCAGAAAACATGAATTTGGCGGATGGTTTCACTCAATGAAATATCTTAGGAATTAGGAATTGATATCAAAGGCGTGGCTAAATCAGTGGGGTATTTGAAAACGCTTCCCAAAGCCCCCTGAAGGTTTCATAAATAAAATTTCACCCAGTGTTTTTCAATCAATATCATACAACAAGAATATATTTGTAAATATATGGATTGCACGAATGACAACTCAGATTTTGGGATCGTTTTTCACCAATCCATTGATAGCACATGATTATGCAGTGAAAATTGCTAAAAACTTATCAGGGGCAGGAGTAGCAAATACCAAATTGAACGTATTTCTGGGTATCATTAGGCTAAAATATTCAATTTTCCGACCATGTAGCGCCATTGATCTGGCATGTACACACAACACTTAGATAGATAGATGGATAGATAGATAGATAGCAAATGAGTCAAAATCAATTAAAAACTGAGGAAACCTTGTTTGGTAATGTTGACTGTTTTGGTTCACAGATTTTGAACAGTAATTGATCGTTAAATGATTTATTCAGCGGATGGGGGAACAATAACGATTTAACGCCATCGGACAATATTGGCGGGAAAAAAATAGATGAAAGGTGAAGAAGGAATGCATAAATTTGCTGAACGAGCCCCGAAAAAGGTGACCATGGGGAAAAATTCTTGAACAGGAAAAGAAGTAAATCGAGACCAAAAAAATAAAAGAAACTTTCCCCTTTTGGGGTGATTTACGAACCGAGCTTAGATTCACAAAAATTCAGGAAAACTCTGCAGCTAACAGAAAGTACTGAACCGTTACAGGATTATTTGCTAATCCTCTTAGAATTTCGTACTCCATTGTTTCACTTCGGTGACCTTTATTCTTGTGCACCATCCCCCGCCCCATATAATGCAATATGTCACTCTAGTGTGGCGAAAAGGGATAGCAAGTGTGCTGGAAAAATCCAAGGACAATCAAATGAACATAGGAGCATTCACGCATAGAAACCCATAAAAGTTTGCAGATTTAGGGCTATCTGTCTTAGCCATTTAGTAGAGTGTAGTGTGTTATTACTGGAGGCTTTTTTAACCTTTATATTTAGTATTACGATTATAATATTATTTCTCATCTGTAAATCATGGAAAATTATGTGTTCAAGAGGAAAACAAGAATATAAAGCTGGCATGTTAGGCCAATATCTTTTCCGTGGTTGAATGTAGACAAGAACAGTATGGAAGCCTGAAATGGCATATTTCTCACAGATACAAACAAATTATCAGCCTAAAAAACAGTTTGGGCTCTGGATCGAAGAGGCAACAGGGCCGTATTATGCTTGTCTGAGGACCGTTGCATAGGTTATAAAAGGACCTCAAATTGAGAGAATACACATAAATATAAAATCACGTACATTTTTTCACTTGCAAAGTAATTATTCAATTTTGTTTGCTGTACAGACAGGTAATGCGACAAATATACCTGATAATTAAGTAATAGTATCAATTTGCTTTCGTTTTGATAGTGACATTAGTTTCAAATACCTTCGTATTTATCTGTTGTATATATAACACAAAAATACTACGCTCCCATTAATTACTGTATGGAGTTGATAGCTGAAGTTAGAGGATATAATTGGATGAAATAGTTACCCTCAAACACTCAGCCGTTCATAAAAACTCAGGGCGATATAGTTATACAGATATAGTACACGTACTGAATCAATGAATCGAAATTGATGGCTCACAATCATTTTGCACAAAGCCCTTGGGATTGCCTGGCCTATAGCATATGCTACTTTTGCTACATAGTTAATTTGGCAATGCAGTACGATACATCAAAAGTAAAAAATAATGCTTATGAGTTTTCAAACGAGAAACACATCAATTTTACTGATTAAAAGTAAATTTTACTCTTTACAAAGGAGATATCTCTACTCATCACAAGCATGGCAAATTCACCTATTGATTTGCATATTTCTACCTAAAGCATATTTTCGATTTACAATCTTTACTTTCTCCCGAACGAATTGAAAAGTAAAGGAGGCTAATTGAAAAATAAAGCAAGCAAATTATAATACACAGCAAGCAAATTATAATACACAGCAAGCAAATTGAAGCCTAAAGCAACTGAATTTCAAAATACACCAAGAAAATCGGAAAGACAAGCCAACTGAACTGTGGCACTGATTTTTGATTTGCCTGGCGCAATTTCTAATTTTAATTTTCAAATTCTGCTGCCTTTATTTCTTAATTTGATTGCCATACTTTTGAAACTGCAGGGCGTGAAAATTCGATCGCTGCAGTTTATATATGGGTTGCTGCATTCTTAAATTTGATTGTGGTATTTATAAATTTGCTTTCTTTATTCTTCAAGTTACTCTAGATAAGGTATGATTGCGTAGTGATTCAGCTGTCAAAATGTGTTTTTTAATTTCTGAAATGGAATATGTTCATAGTTCATATGATAATACGTTCGCAACGTAGTGATGTTGTTTTTTAAAGCCTGGATTAAAAAAAAATTGTTTAAAGTTCAATTTATCCATCAAGAATATAATTGCGATTTGAACCAATCTGTAAAGATCACTGTAGCAGTGATTTTGTGTTCCAAGTTGAGATATCTAAAATTTTTCACGAAAAGAGTATGAGAATATCTAAAGCAAAATTCTCAGGCAGTGGCTCTCAGCCTTTTTTGTCCGTTGATCCTTTTCAAAAAATTTGCGATTTTTATCAGCCATCTCAAAGATCACCTAACTCAAAAAGTGCATTCAAAATGATATGCACACACAATTGATGATCTTCCATTATTCTTGGATCACCAAGTATGGATTTACTCAAGGAAAAGTAACTTAACTATAGAAGCAGTGACAAAAGATCAATATTTCAGCATTTCAAATTTGCCTTTTTCTGGATCCTGAAACCTTAAAATTCCTTTAAGGGAGGACCACTTCCTGGTTCATAACTCATACCGTGCTACTGTAAGGTCTTGTGGGCAGTCAGTGGTATGTATAGTAGTTTCTGTAATAGTTTTCGTCTACCTTCAGCTCATCAAAATTAGGTCTCAACAGACCTTTATTGCCAAGAACTAGTGAGAGAAGTGAATATAGTTGACCGAGAGTGCTCAAACAGAGTGACAGGAAAACCTGCACAGTGACTTCTATTCGATACACTTTCACAGCGACATCGTAATGGTCAAATACACAAATGTACGTAAGAAATTACGGACAAACCTTTCTTCCCCTACCACGACACTTTTTTGCACAAGCATTCAATCGTTTTTTGTTCTTTCAAGTAAGCGATTGCTAATCGCTACAATGAATAATAAGTTGCATTTTAATTGTAGGATTGCATTTTAATACCAGTACGGTAAATAATTGTTACAACTACAGTTCAATTTGTTTTTTACAGTTCTTTTCCTCGGCCATATTGTGATTACTCAATCCGTTGAACGCACTTCACCTCCCAAAAAAGACATATTCATGTGACACTACGACTTTCAACATACTAAAAACATAGGCTCCAGTAGTAATCAGAGAGATTACAATAGTAAATGACACAAGAGAATACTATGGATAGAATATTGTTAAACAACTGTCAAAGTCGGAGGCTTGAGTTGACTGGCGTTTTTTCTACCGTAACAAGAATAAGAATGACTAGCACAAGAACAATCTGCACCTAATTTTGTGAAGTGAACTCTTCGTCCTGTCACGTTGAATCAAACTGATTAATAGAATTAACATTACCTTACCATGATTCGAAATCACGACCAAGGGATCAGTAGACTCAGCAAAACTTAAAAGTATTACATATCCAGGGAAATATATCTCATGAAATAGCGCGAGCTTATTTAACTTTAATAAATAGATGCTTCCATACTGAAAAATATATATTTTCATAATTTTGAATTTATTATATGTATAATACAAAAATTGCAATAATCAGTTTCAGTCGGAATTGAAGTTGAGTTTAGCCCCCGAGCAGTCAGACTTGTCATTATCTTTGTCACAATCTTCTGAAAATAAAAAGCTTATCGCCTAAATCCGATTTGTGCGACACAAATTTAAACAAAGCCAGACGCCCAAAAAAATAGAAGCAGAAAATAAAGATAAGGATTGATGGCAATAAACATTTCATAAAATGATTTACTTCTGATTCCATAAGATCTGGCTGTTTTTGACTAATTTTGGGGATGAATACAATAGTTGCAGACATTTGATAGATTTAATTTATTCAGTTGTTCTTATCTTACAACGCTCAGAAAAAAGTCGCAAATTGATTCGAAAATGTAGCAACAGAAATGTTTTAAGGTCAGAAAAACATATTTGAAAGATTTCGAATTTGTGAGAAAAACAAGACCATGTTTGGCAGCTCTAGGGTCAAAGCGTAATAAAACAAATCAGCCAGAGTTGAATGAGTGAATTCGTCAGCACCTTTGTGTACGTAACTCTTATTCAAGCCACCGTGGCTTCTGGTGAGGTCATTGTTATTGTCGTGACGAACGAAAATGTTGTCAAAACTCAATAGTAGGAGACTGAATATTTTTCATTACAGGAATTAAATGTTTACAAAAAAACGAGGAGCGCAAGTTGACACGTCGGGGCATCTCTCTATCTATCTATCTATCTATCTATCTATCTCTCTCTCTCTTTCTCTCTCTCTCTCTCTTACTCATGTATTAAATTCAAAAGTCTTTTAGATTCAAATGTCTAACGAATTCACGATGATGGTCAACCCTAGATGTTTGCTCAAAGGAAAACTCAGTTCAAAATGTGTCTAATTTTGACAGTACTTAGCAAAATCTATTTCTATAAAAAAGATATCAAAAAAGCTCACCACTGCAGCCCCTAAAAGGTCGAATAATCATTTTCCAGAGACTAAAAAAGAAAAGCATTTGTAGATTTGGACTAGTGGAGTAACGATGCAAATTTTCAAGTCTGTTAATAAAACAGTATTAGTTATAAATACTGCTTTTTTTCTTTCCTTCTTTCTCCCTTTTTTTCTTTCAAGTATTTTATTTTCATTCATGTCAAGAATTGATCGTAAAAAACAGATGTGATATAATGTGACGTGAAACGGTATTTTTTTCTTTCATCCTTCTTAAAACACTCAACCTAATTAAGATAAGAGTTTCGTTTCTTTGCTACAAAGGTTTCCCAACTCTCTTTAACCACCTATTCTTCAGATAGCTTGATTCTTCACAAACCCCGTTAACTAAGTCAAATCTGGTCTCAACATGAAAATGTTTGCGTTGTTAAACATATCGATCTACGTCGCAGTTAAAAATAATTTTTTATATCAGCTATGATATGGACTGTTTCCGGACAGGACCCAGTTATTTTAAATATCTTGAAAACCAATTGCGTAGCCTACATGTGGTTAGGTAGCCAATTGAAAAAAATTATTGTTACTGAGTAAATACTGAACAGATACTCCACCATGGGGTTACTCAGTCGGATATTAAACGTTATTTTGTGACAATCGAATTTGCAATGACTGAGCCTGTCCAACCTTCATATATCGTGTGGATTTGATCTTTTTTTTCTCTACGAAATATCCCGTCATGTCCTTCTCAATTGTCAAAATTTAGCTCCTACCATCTTATATCAAAGCTGAAATTGTCATTGAACGGAGAAGATTTCCAACTATTGACAATATTGAGGAGAACTACTGATGGAAATCCTAAAAAAGGACTCTGCAGATTGTTTTGGGAAGTTGGAGGAACCCTGAGATAACTGTATGAGGCCTCAGAGGGGATAATTTGAAGAGGGGGGGGTGCCATTGTCTCGTCGCTTTTGGAGACTTGGTGAACGCAAGTCTCCTTCCCCATACGACCATTTAACATCGAGCAAGACTCAAGACTAGTTGATTTTCTACTTATATAATAAACAGGGCGATTTTCTTGATTCTGTGGTCACACTTATAGGTTTTAAATTTGCTAATAGAAATATTTGCTTTCAACCATTTCGAATAACGGACTCTTCTACCGTTGAAATGATTTGTTTTGTTCCTTTTCTTTGGAAAGTCAACTTGAAGAATCAAATACTGAATAGTCCCTGCTTTTTGAAAGATAGCTCCTCGCCTTTTTTTTTGAGAAAGGCAGAATTAGTGTCTACCTTTTGTTTAGCAACAACCACCATAGAGGCAACACTCGCCCTCTCTCCTTCTCGTCTATAATCTAGTCTCTTGTATTTCCATAAACACGACCTTTGATGACTTAGCCTGACATACAAACCTCATCATTGTAATGGCCTACGAAAAGAGCTTACAAACCAGCATAACTCGGCAACGTATTCAAAATGGCCTATCAAAAAAATTAGTCTGGCATAACGCTACAAGTGGTGAGCATCTAGTAAATACTCGATTAACTTGCACATCAACAATCATGCCATAGTGCCAAAGCTCGTTGTATACAAAGTCTATCTGAAAAGTATCCTGCCAATCAATATTAATTCAATAATAGCCTGACCAGGACATGGTATTTCACTCTTGAATTGAAATAGCTCTCGTACACACGTCGAATCATTCTTTCATATATATACACTTATTTTTTTTCAAATTTAGAAACATAGATTCTATATCAACACGAATTTCTTTCATATCTATATGTTTCCAGTTATATTTATGGATGGTCGATAGGAGGGTACGTCGTATGTCCAGATGTACAATACAAAAGTTGCAGTGATCAGTTGCAAGGCGGAGGGAAAGGCTGTTAGAAACCGTCATTCAGGCTGTCAATGTAAATTTTAGGAACTGTCCATAAAAATTGTCACCGGAAGTCTCAATATAGGCGTCTCCAGTTTCTTAAGTCAATTAATCTGTCAGTGTGACTGGCTGGCTGATTATCAATTGACACAGAAAAAGTGTTCCTTTGGACCAAATTGGAAGAATGAATTTTCGAAAAAAGATGCTGAACGAAATTTATTAGTTTGTTTCGAGGTGAATTTCTTATTGAATATGAGAAATATTACTTTGAGAAGTACCAATGAATTAACGTGTAAAAATTTAATTTTTAACACTTTTCCCGATGAATGTATTTATTCGTGCGTCACGTGCATAGGCCACACTAATGGAACTATAGGGTTAAAAATGTGAGCATTTATTTTTTACTATGTGTAGGTGAAACTTTTCTGTTGTTTGTGCTTTATTTTTTCGTTTTTTTTAATTCCCCGTTAAATAATTTTTAGTGCGGTGGCGTCGATAGAGAGTTTCAGCTAAATTGGTTCCGTGGTTTATGTACAACAGCATTCACTTTCGTCCTTTGAATATTTGGACTTTTTTAGCAATCATTAACCCTAAAAAGGTGAGAGACGTAACTCATTCATTGATCAACCCTTTTCTGTCCATCATTTTTTTCATTGATCAGTGCCAACAAGGCATACTGCCAAATGATCATGGTCACGTTACAGTTTCTATTGAGTGATTAACCGGATTGGTTTCGTTTTGGAAGTCGAACTGTTCCTTTATGTTTATTGTCCCCGCCCAATCCACCACTGTATATCCACACACCTAATCGTGAACTGCTTTGAAAGTTAAAATCACAATATGATTGGCCAACAGATAACGAATGAAGTAAAGTGAGCAAAACAATTTCCATTTCCATGAAGTCGGTCGCAGGTGTTTTACGAATTTTCTTGCCACTTGAATGATATGTAATAAGGAAGTAGAGCAACCCTGGAGAATGAAAATACGATCTATTCATTATAACAAATAAATGTTGCCAGCAGAATTATATATATATATATATATATATATATATATATATATATATATATTAGATACGGGTCTGCAATGTGACAGGTATCTTCGCATTTCTAACGGTGCCAGTAGCTGCTGCTATTTCGAGATCAAACTGAATTCACGGAGAATTAATCTGCGATAATAACCAACCTTAGATGGTAAGCAATAATAGTTTCCTTTAAGCTATGGGCGCACTCACATTTTGTAACCAGCACATGAAGGAAATCAATGTGCTCAGAGAGGTTAGTTATCTAAAAGAGTGTAGTCATTGATAGACGTATAAATAATTCAACCATTTCTGTCAAGTAGAACTTATAATGTATAAATCGATTGGAGCTATTATCATTAATTTACATTGACATAACATTTCATAAAAAATGGCATTTTATTTAAAGGGAAAACGGACAGGACGAAATAGTTCAATGTACTGAATAAATTTAAGCTAAAAAAATTACTTTGTATGATACCGTCATACTTGTACTATGTTAAAACATGCCAATGGATCTGTATCAGCCATGAATTACGCTGCGCCAAAATACTTTTGAAACTATTTCAAGTTTATTATTACACAAGCATTCAATGTGAACATAGTTTTTTTTAGCTTGTGAAAAGATTGCCCGAAGACCAATAAAAATTAAAGGGAACATCGTAGACAAACTCATCTATCTATTTCATTTGTAATTGTCTAGCATAAGCAGGGACAGAAGATTGTGACTTGAACGAGATAGAGCAGAAGGTATTTTATTCATCTAATAAAGAAAATCAAAAGTGTGACACTGCTTTTAGGATAGCTAGATTGATTCAAGCGATTTTCAGTCAAACCTGATGCTTATTATCGAAAATGGAAAACTACAGACAACGCTACAAACTCACCTAAAAATATGTGAGTTTCTTAATACTTTGTCTATAACAATGAATTATGCCACTTAAAGAATGAAATTCCACTGATTATAGTTTCATTTACACACCAATTGAAACTACTTCACTGAAAAATTTCAGCAGTTTTCCTTTTTCGTATTTATTTGACTTGACTATCTTGTGTTGAACAAAATTTGAACAACCGTGGAGGTTCTATCTCCCTTTAGTTTATTTGTATCTTCCAGTGCTTTCGGCCATGCATTTTGTCTACAGATATGATAGCTGGCATCAGTACTTCACTAAACTGCTTCAACGAAGTTCTTTTATTTTATTTTTGATTTTTTGGGGTTCTGTTATGATGGGTTTTCTAATACCATCTTGTTTCTCGAGAATCTAAATGTTTTGTAGATGCTTTTATCCTATATTTTAGATGTTTTCTAGTAAAATCAACATCAGGTTGTTCCAGAATCTACATGTTTATAAATGTATTTCAATCTATTTCAGATATTTTCTAGTGAAAAATGCCAGTGATAATTGGAATTCATCCTGATCATATTTATTCTTCTTTCAAAACTATTCACATGACAAATTTTGACGTTATAGTTGATAAATTATCGACTGGAATGCCAAGTTTATTCTTATCTCTGATCCCTGCTATTTATTCCCTACCATAGATCGATGGCCTTAGGAGAGTTTTGATAAGAAAAATTTACTGCGAAATTAATTTCAAGGAAAATAGCATCCGTATAATGATATTAATAGTTCGGTCGCAGTAGAAATTCGAATATATCCGTGAACGTTTCATCGGCAGTCAACCTGGGTAAGTATACAATTATATATTCGGGTATCTGGAGAGAGATGAATTCGTATAAACATATAATGATGAATATCTATCACTTCCCTTACGTAAAGGTAGGAACAAATTGAACTGTCGTAGCCAACAAAGATGGTTTTACTCCTTTTTTATTTCGAGTGTATTTAAGTATTGATATGTTCGTGTGTTTCAGCGTCCTTGCCCATACTGTTTCGTCAAAAGACATTAAAATTGGCATCACTACTCCACTGAACCCCTTCTATACCCCTTTATTACCATTTTCGACGTTATTAGGTTTCATTTTTATGATTTTATAAATAACATCTGGATTCTCCAAAATCTAGACGTTTTTAGATGGTTTTTATCTCAATTTCAGATACTTTCCACAGGAAAATGCTAGCAGTCATAAATAAAAACTTATTCTGACCATATTTATTCTCCAATGGAATCTTTTTTTCATGAATTAGAAAGAATCCCAATTATTTATAGTGATGGCGACACCTATTGACCGAATGTGAACATTTTTTTACGCACATGTAATATTTTTTCGAATTTGCAATAACAACTCTTATACTAGTTATAAAGAATTTGTAAACACACATGCACATACGTACACACACACACATACATAGTAATATAATATCGAATTATGTTTAAAACATTAGGCCTTTCGGAAATCTTACATCATTTGCATTAACAGATATTTGGATATTATTGATTGAAATAACAAATTTCTTTAAAATCTTATGCATTATACATCTTCAGTGTTTAAAGCCGTTACGCTTTCTATTCTACACACATGCACACACACACAAATATATATATATATGTATGTATATATATACATATATATATACATATATATACATATACATATACATATATATATATATATATATATATATATATATATATATATATAATGCAAATGATAATCATTCTGTCGGATCATATATCAATTATATATATATATATATATATATATATATATATATATGTATGTATGTATGTATGTATGTATGTATGTATATATATATATATATATATATATATATATATATATATATATATATATATATGTGGAATTAGGTTAACAAATTTTGCAATGAAGATTTTGAAAAATCAAACTTCTTAATAAAGGTTTTGAGGTATGATATTTTTCATTAAGACCACACAAGCCTTCTGGAGATATATAAGGAACCAGTTAAGGCTCCTCATAAATAGATATAACTCAAAACTATAACTAAAAGGTTTGTCTTTCCTTTTTCGCACTTTTCTTATATTCTTATATATATATATATATATATATATATATATATATATATATATATATATATATATATATATATATATATATATATATATATATACGTGTGTTCTGCCCAAAAAATATCCACTTGATGATCTAATTTAGTAACCAGACTAAAGAGGTCTTGCTTATGTACGAGCAGACGCTCTCCGTGGGGTTATTCAGTTGGTAGGGAAGCAATTAGCAATGTTTCAAGCAGGTTTCATTGGGATGGTTCGTACAATATATTCCATCTCATCATTTTTGATCCGGCCACGTGCCACTCCTGGCGTCTGTGAATAATGTCAAAGAGGATGTGACAGAGCAGCTGATGGCAATCCTCGAAGGAGACTTTGGAGTCCGTCCTAGAAAGAAAGGACAGTTTGAATTAGTTATATCCAAAAGAGGGGGGTTCTGAAGAGGACTAAGATGCCATCGCCATATATTATCTTCTTTTAAAAGATTATTGATTGGTACTTCGTGTAAAGAGGGTGAGACTGACAGACACTGGCAAAGACAGAAACAGATAAAAAAAAACATACAGACAACGTGACAGAAAGTGGTATTAGATTTGACAAATACATCCCAGTCCACCTTCTCTTCCATCTCCCCTAGATAGAAATAAACATCCCGGTGTTATTAGTTCAAGCTGTTATGAAGAAAACCCATATTTTCGTACGAATATCTGAGAAAAAGTTTCACTGCAAAACCCTCCCCTATTCATTCTCGAGAAGATCATGTGAATCCGTAAACAAATCTTCCGATGTACCTGTTTGGTCCCAGTAAATAAGTAAAAACTTCAGATTTGCCCTTCGCAGCAGTCGAGCGCTATTCACATGTAGAACGAGTTATACTTAACAAGGACCAACATATAATACACCAAGCTGTGCGTGAATAACATCTCTCAACTGGGAACCACCACCGCCTGCTGTGATGGAATTTTCCATTCAAACATATTATAAGAAAGGGAGAAAAAAGAATTCTCACCTTCTATTCGGAAACAACATCTCATTGAATTCGATATAATGGTCTTTTCATTGAAATCATTCCACGGGAAGAGTTTATAACAGCCTTTTTTTTCAATCTTTTTAGACTTTGAGAACTTCTGAAAAAGGCTTCTAGATCTCAAGAAATCCTTGCATATCATATTCGAAGTTTACAGTGTATCCAAAATCCTACATATAATGAAAATTTGCTTCATATCTTTGTTACGAGAAACCAAGCTCAACCTTTAGGGAAAAAACATTGAGTTTTTTAAAAAAAGGATTTCAACCAATCCATGCTCCCGATAATCAGCTGAAACGTTGAACCAAACCAAGAGACTAACCCTAAAACTGAGAATCACGCAACTTGCATAAGGAAAAAATCATGCTCAACGTCAAATGGAGGGATCACAAGACAGCACAGTATATAAGGAAGTCCAAGACAAAATAGAATCCATTATAAAACTCAAATGACAATAAACTGGTCACGTTGCAAGTATGTCACACAACAGATGGACATCACAACCCACACCATTGATCCCCACAGATCAAATGCTGAACCAAAGCCAACAAAATGTAAGATGGCGAGATAGACTTGACAGGTCCAGTAGGCTCCACTACGTCTACGAAAGAGAGGTCCAGCGTACCCTGAAGAAGATATATTTCTAGCGACGGATGTTAAAAGACTGATGATGGTGATGACGGTGATGACCCTTTGAAAAAAAGAAAATAACATATTTTGAAAAAAAAACATAATTCCTTTTTTTGCTAATATGGGGTCAAAAAGCAGTCAAGGATAGAATTTTAGAGCTCGGCAAATCTGTTAAACATTTTCTTCTTATCTCAAGTCTTTTTTTTCTTGCATTGCTTTCCATGAAAGTTTTCATTTTCATTGTTTATTTTTCTGCTGTTGATCAAGTTATTGTTTTGATATATGGATATCACATCCCTTGAGTATTATTCATTTCCTATATGTGGTTTTCTTCTACTAATTAAACTTGTTGATTTTTTTGCCTCAACGTGTTCTTGAATTTTATTACTTCCCTCTCTTTTTGATGTTTCACCGCCAACAAAATAGGTCATGGTGAAGGAGTTAATTGGTGTCTACATGAATTAAAGTATACTATCTCATATCAATGAAATTTAGATTCTCACCATACGTTTAATCTTTTCTCTTCTACCCACCCATCAACCCCTGCAATGTAATGAACAAAGGTAAAAATGAAAAAAGATGCTTATGTTTTAAACGAAGCAAATTGAACTTCACCATGACTGTAATTTTATTCATTCATTACTCCTCTATGCCAAGCCTGAAGCGTAGCAATTAGGTAATATAGTATAAATAAACCACAAGGGTATTGACATGGAAAAAAACAGTCCTTTACTCCCCACCTTTGCAAAGTAATGAAATAGGGGCCACAAAGAAAAAGGGTGCTTATGTCTTGATAGGAGTAAAAGGGACCTCACTATGAGAGTAATTTCATTCATTCATTACTCCTCCTTCACAAGTTTGTAGCGTAATAGTTATGTTATGAAGTGTAAATAAACAACTGGGATATGGACAGATAACAAAAAAACTCGATAATTATAGTATCAGTATCAATACATCAGCTTTATTTGCCTTTGCATGTTATTTTATGTGATATATTTATACATATAGGTAACAATTTACTTACAGTAACAGATATATATATATATATATATATATATATATATATATATATATATATATATATATATATATATATATATATATATATATATATATATATATATATGGGGGGTTCTATCTATCAACCTTTCCATTAGAGCAAAATGCAACACAAGGCCGGGGTTTTACATGGGGAAATTAGGAGACATCATTCGAAAATAACTTTGACGCAACTTCGGTTGCTAAGCAACCGCGGTTGCAAAAGCAACTGCAGTCACAAAAGTGTCAGGACGAGCCCAACCTGTTCTTTTAAGTGCAATAGGACAGTCTTGCCTCTTTATTTACTCTCCTATCAGAGCAAAATGCAACACAAGGACAAGGTTTCACGTGGGGAAAAAGGAGCAACCCATGAAAAATAACTCCAGCCAGTGAGACTTTGGTTGCCAAGCAACCGTGGTTGCTAAAACAACAGCATTCACAAAAGCGTCAGGGATGAACCCAACCTGTCCCTTCAAGTTCAATGGGACACTGCTGTCCCAGGGTAGTGGATCCCCTGCAGCTGGGTCAAGTAAGATAAGAGAGCCCAGGGACAAATCTAAAGGCTCCAAATGCACGTAGCAATGGCTGGTGCATTGCACCGGCGCACTCGGTCTTTGATTCCAACAACACGATCTCCGACCCATTCGACAGGTAAGTGTCAGTAACAGTGCGTCAGGCTCTGCTGGATAACAGAGACTACACATTGATCTTTGCCTAAAAGGCCAGAAAAAGGTTGATGTAGGAGTGTGTGCGTGTGTAGTGATGAGTATATTTTAGTTTTCAGAGCACACAGAATTTCAACGGGTCTAGTTATAAATCTTTAAACCTTACACAGAAGTAAATGAACCTCAATCAATCGTTTAGGCAAATGAAAAAAAATCATGAGTTAAGCGTCATTGTTTATTACAAGAACGTGCATCCATGATGATCAACTGCAAACTTGTCATAAGAACGGTGTGTCCAGATGGAGAACATTGTTGCTTTTAAGGCCATCTTTGTAATAAAAGGATTTTATTCACTAAACGATATTATTCTAATTCCTTGTAACAACGAATAAGTGGTGAAAACGAACTCTCGAAAAGCAGGGACAACCTTTGATTGAATTCTTTACAATGTTTTTTTTTTTTAGAAAAGAAGCTTAAAGACTTGTTTCAGCGCAAGATTATGAGGTTTAAAATGATACGTAGGAGATATCTAATCAGCAAAATTGTAACCTTCAATTTGAAGGGTCTATGATAACGGACAGAGAAACCTAGAAAATCCCACTGTCCATTACATAAGAAAACACGATGTTAATGCAAACGATTTTTCTGTATTTTGATTCAAATTTTGTGTGTTAACGTTATGTTCAACCAAACTGCACTTCTTTACGTATGTATGTACGTGTATTAGGAATATAAAAAGTCAAACAAGTTATTCTATCCGTAATTATTAAGTATATGGCTAATATCCTGTTTATTCAATTGATAATATATCCCTCTTGACTTTCGTTCTCCCCTTGATTACTCTTAACCTTTGCAAACAATTATCATGTTCAAAATTGACAAATATGGCAGGCTGCTTCACACATTATGAATCTGATATATTTAAAACATGCACACAGCACTAGTGCCTATAAAAATTAGCTTTTTGTCGGACTTCCTTGAGACTAAAAATGCCCGTTTCTCTTTTTAAACATGTTTCCAATTTTACTCGTTGGTAGCATTTGAAATGGTAGAAGATTTACGGATGGCCTGAATCAATACTGCAACCTCGACACTTGATTACTTGAGTTAAATAAATCCGTATATGTTAGACCAATAGGGAATACAAACATCAAATTTGCAATTCCTTTGCGAGAAAGCAGTCTGAGAATAACAACTACGAACGTTCGAATCGGCTCTGATGATTGAAAGTGGAGGTGAATATTTTGATCGTCTCTTTCTCTCTTCCCCCTCTACACTCTCTCTCTCCCTCTCTCTCCCCCTCTCTCTCCCCCCCCTCTCTCTCTCTCTCTCTCTCTCTCTCTCTCTCTCTCTCGTTGTGCTACAAGAGTTACATGATTGAAAAGGCTTCGCTCCTTAGAGGATATGTAATTTAATCACATGAATCAATAAGAGACCACTCATAGATCTGAGTCAAATTCCAAACATCGGTTTATATTTTTGTAGCATTTTTACCGTTCTATGTATTCATCGATCGATCTATCTATCTGTCTATCCATCTATCTACAGAGAGATCAAAAAATCAAGGGATACATAGATATGAACTGACTTGGGTCAATGTACGAAACTACATCGTGAAATTAATTCATGTATTATTTTTTCTGGTGTTTGGCAGTATTCATTGAATACCGCCTAGACCAGGAGTAAAATGCCAGCCTCTGGCTGAAGCGAAGGTTTCAATCCTGGATGGGATATTGGATAGTCTAAAGACACACATACACACACACACACACACACATATATATATATATATATATATATATATATATATATATATATATATATATATATATATGTATATATATATATATATATATATATATATATATATGGCATTCAGTACAATAGGATAGTCAAAAAAGTACAACTATATAAAAGACAAAATAGTTACATGGATAGTGCTTCACGAAGGATATACGTAGCTGTTTACATCCTTTTTTTATGATACCAAGTGCTCTTATTTCAACAGGTATCTTTGCCATATCTTTTCCAGATGACTGCAGCGAAGTCTTTTGAGCACATTATATCTGGATGCTCTCCTTCAACCCTCAATGAATGTAAACATAGATGAGATAAAGTGTCTGCAGATGCGACCACGTCTATTATTTGGCAGGTTTTCATCTTCTTGTTACATGATTACTAAGTCCGGTCGTCGGGCCTTGATGAGGTGGTTCGTTTGTATGTTAAAATCCCCATGTAATTTGTGGTTTCCATTCTCCAGGGCTGTCTCCGAATTGCGTTGGTTCCACTACAGTGTATACTTAAATCCCATTATTTTACTCAAGTTACCAGTGTATCATCTTTGCTACTCCATCATGTCTGTATTTTTACTCCTTCTAGGCCAGTTGACTACATACACTTGCTATGTGATTTACGGTCTCATCTCTTTCCCTACATAGGCAGCACTTGCTGTTTGTTCTTTGTCGATTTTTGTTTTGATATAGTTTGTTATGGTGCATTTTTTTGGCTGCCATGAAGAGCTATTCTGTTTCTCTCTTCAGATTTCCTTTTTGTAGCCATGTCCATGATTTGTCATCTTCCACATCCTGTATCTGTCTTAAATTTTTCATATACTTTCTTCTGTCCCCATTTTTCTTTCATTTTTTGCTGTCCTACTCTATTGTTTTCTACTTTTTTTTGTTGTTCGTTTTGGGCATTCTTTATTATATCTTCACTGTTTACTTGCACGGAGTTTTGTAGACCTGTTTTGGTCCTTTGGACATAATCCTCTATGCTGATTAGCCCTCTGCTGTTTCCTTTTCTCTTCATGCTCAGTCTATTTGTGTCATCTTTGGGGTGTAAGGCTTTGTGCATTATCATATTTTTTTTTGTTTGCCGGTCCATTGACAGGAGTTCTTCCTTTAGCCATCCAAAGAATAGACTTGTGTATCTTACTTCCAATACAGCCCATGTGTAAATTCTTTTCATAAAGTTCCTGCTGTTTAGTTTGGTCTCTTATATTGTCTTTATCCTCCTGATATGTATCTACTTATTTTCTCTTTCATTTCCTCCTGTTTAATTGCGTCAAATTCGAGAACTCCTACATAATTTTATCGGTCTTGTGTGGTCATTGCTTTAATCTTCCTGCTGTCCAGGAGTTCTATTACTTTGGCCTCTGCAAGCCTTCCTTCGTGCATTACCGTAACCATATCCCAATTTCATCACAGTATTTTTTCGATTGTTGAAAAGTGTCTCTAGTTCTCCTTTGTTCTTTGCAAATAATTTTACGTCGTCTATGTACATTAGGTGGTTGACTTTCTCGTTTGTTTTTGAGAATTGGTATCTTTTGCTATTTTTCAGAATTCTGTTGAGTGACATCATAGTAAGAACAAATAGTACTGGAGATAGAGAGTCTCCTGGAAGATTATCCTCTTCATACTTACCTTTGCTCAATTTTCTCCTGTGGCTGTCAAATCATTTTCCAGTTTTGGCAATGAGTCTCACCATTAGTTCAATGATCTTGAGTATTCTGGGGCATTCGAGTATCCAGCTGTGTGTAATCATGCCGTGTGCCTTTTTATATTTTATCCATCCCATTGCAATGTTCTTGCTTTTGCTCACTTTTTGTAAGATCATCGGGTCAATGTAGAGGAAGTCATTTACCCCCTTGATTCTTCTCCTATATCTTTTCTGTTCTTCTTTCCTCTACTTTCATGGATTTATACGTTTTTCCACTATATGCCCGCTCGGGATTTTCCACATGAGTGGTGAGCACGTGACTAGTCTATAATTTCTTGCCTGGTCTCTCTTTTCAGGGTCTTTTTGGATGAGTGTGGTTCCGTCTCCGGTCATCCATTCTGTCACCACGCCTTCATTCAGGCAATGTCCGTGGATTCCATCAGGTCTTGGTGCTCTCCAGTCCGGTATTTTTCTGAGAGCGTGTTTCAAAGTGGTTATGTTCAATACTATGGATTTTCCATTGTTTATATCCTTGAGTTTTCATTTCATATTCTCTTACCATTCCAGGGGTTCGTTGTATCTTTTTGGGTGCCCCCATATGCTGTTCCAGTGGTTCTTCGGCACCCAGTTTCATGTTCTGTCTTCTTTCTCCGTTTAGATCCTGGTAATTTTTTCTTTCGTTGTTTTGGAATGTGCGGTTCCATGGTATTGGGCACTTTGCCTGTTTATCTTCAGTCTTATTATTATTTGCATTTTCACACCAGTTGCTGGTGGTCGGTCCAACTTTTGAGCCTTCCTTTTAACACTCACAATTCACAGTAGTTCTGTGGTTTTCTGTTATTAACCAGTTGCCTAGTTGTTATTGCTAAAGGCTAAGAGACAGTAAATATCCTCAGGTCTGTAGCCCTCCTTTAATATCGATCTGATCTACCGCAGTAGTCACCATGCTTTTTCCCGGTTGTCAGGGCATCACTAACGACTGGATGCCGTAGATCTCGTACTTCCAGTACTTTACACAGTATCTGTGCGGTTTTAATAGTGCAGGTGTTGAAATCCACCCTCTCACCCCCTGTTTCTCCAATCTCGTTTTTAGGGTCTTTGATGCGGTTCTGAGAGCATCCACTATTACTGGTACTACCATGACTTTCATGATTCACACACTTTTCGGTTCCTATGACAGATCTTAGTATTTCCATAGCTTTTTAGTCTCTTTTGTATTTATTCTCTGATCTGCAAGCACGGTCACGTCTATCAATTTGGCAGATACTCCTTCTTTTATCTACGATTACAAGGTCAGGCCTTCTCACTTGGATGGGGCAGTCAGTTTGGATGTCAAAGCCTAGGAGTGATTTGCAGCTATCATTTTCCAGGACCATCGGTTTGTGCTAATAACATTTGTCTGTATGGTCGAATCGCATTCATTTGCTCAGTTCCCAGTGTATCACTGTTGCTACACTGTCATGTTTATTTTTTCTACTCTTTTTCGGCTTGTTGACTACATTCAGTGGCTATGTTATTCATGGTTTCACCTGTTTCTTCAGATAGGCAGTATTTGCGGTTTGTTTTGGATTTTGTTGATTTTTGTCATGATTTAATTCGGCCAGATGCCTTAGTTTTGGGTCGGTGTCTTCAAGTTTTCTTTTGCATAGCTATATCCACGATCTCTCGTCTGAGACATTTTGTCTTTTGAATTTCTTGTATACTTTTCTGTTCCCATTTTCCTTTCTTTGCTGTCTGCTTTGCTACTCCTTTCTTTGCTACTTTTGTGATGTTTGTTGCACTACGTTTTGTATATGATATTAAGTACTTGCTTGTATGCATATTTCTAATCCAATTTCAGCCTTTTCTTTTGATAGATCTTTAATCACTTTCTTTTTCTTTTCATACACAGTATATCACCGTTTTCTCCAGGTTTTAGAGCCCAGTGAATTGTCATAATCTTCTGCCGGTCCATTGATTGGAGATCTTCCTTTGTCCATTCAAGAAATAAACCTGTGTATCTCACCACTGATTCTTTACTTTTGTTTATATCTTTTGTCAGATTTATGCTATTTAGTTTCTGATATTTCTTTCGTTCTTCTGTGATATTTCTTTTTATATTTTCCTTGTTTATTTTTCTCGTTTAATCACGTAATATTCGACAACACCGATATATTTATACTGATACCGCATGGCTAATGCTCAGATTCTCCTCTTGTACGGTATTTCGATTCCTTCTGCCGTTGTAAGCTAACCTTTTGGCATCACCATAGGCGTGCATTACTTATTTCCAATCCAAACTCAATCCCAACATCATTGCTATATTATTTCTTTTTGTGATGAACAAAATTTCGAACACTTCCTTGTTCTCTGCAAATAGCTCTATATCGTCCATGTACGAGAGGTGGTTTACTTTCGTTTCCGTTTCAGAGAATTGGTATCCTTTGCTCTTTTTCAGTAATTATTATTATTATTAAAATTATTGTTATTTCTTTTATTTGATGTTTGATACAGTCGTTCACCAAGCCATTTCACCCGAGAACTACGAGGAAAAAAGGGTTTTCTTGGGAAGTTATTGAGCGTTCCTTTTTTTTCTTTTTCTTCCTCTTCCGTTTCATTTTTTTGTTTTTGTCCTTATCAGTTGTTTGTTTTCTAGACATCATGAGCTGACAGGCATAGGGGATAGAAAAAAATATAAACAAATACAAAATATCAGAAACATAAAGGTGTGTAAGTTAGGTATGAGGTGGATTGTTGGATTGGGCTTTTACAAGTACGTGAGTAGTGCTCATCTGCACGATCTTTTGTATCTCAGATGAAGATGGATTTCTTGGTGTTTTTAAAGGGGTGCATCAGTGTTTTTCTTGAGCACCTCTATTATTACTGGGATTGTGTTTATGTTTAGATGCCACATTCTTGCAGTATTTTTTCCCAGATCTTTATATTTTGCTAGTTTTTCATTTTCTTTTTTTCCTGGATTGTCATGTCTATGGACTAGCATTCATGATTGAAATCTCTTATTGTCGTAGCTGGTCTATCGGCTGGTATGTTTCGATCTATGAAGTGCCATAGCAAAGTAATGCCCTTGCATAGATTTATAGGTGGTGGTTGGTGCTCATTATATTTTCTGCATGGGTTGGGTTATAGTTTTGTCATATTTTGCATTGAGAGTATTGCATACCTTATCATTCTTATTTTCATATTCATTTAAAACTGAGATAGGGCAGCCAGATACGATATGGTCAATCGTCTTCTCAGCGTATTTACAGAACCAATACTTTTGAGTTGCCCTGTTCCTTGAGATATGTGCCAGGTCTTGACTAGCTAAGTCAAACCTTCCTGTTTCTGGTTCAAAGCTAACTACAAATGGGTTACATTTTTATCAACGTCTTTTGTCAAAGATCTCATGTATGCAATGGATATCGATCAAGTAATATGTATATTCATCCAACTTAGCTTCCAGTTTGGTTAAGGCATTATTTTCAGCTTTTGACTTGATTTTTTTTTTTGCTTCCCTTGTTCGTATTTAAGGAATCATCATCATCATCATCATCATCATCATCATCATCATCATCATCATCATTATTATTATTATTATTATTATTATTATTATTATTATTATTATTATTATTATTATATATTTACTGTGAAAACAGAAAAAAAGCTACCGTCCCTTGGTAACAAAGGTGTGAAACTGATCATCAATAACAAAACTGTACATTTCTCTCTCTCTCTCTCTCTCTCTCTCTCTCTCTCTCTATATATATATATATATATATATATATATATATATATATATATATATATATATATATAGCTAAAATCATTAGATCACACAGCAGTAAATAATTATGAAAATGCAAAAACAAATTAAAACACTCCGAGTTGCACTAGTAGAAACACTGGGAATTGCTAAATGGGACAGAAATGCAATCTTATTGATGTGATCAAGAGAGCCACTGCAAACACCAGCGAGAATTTAATGAGTCGTAGTTTCGCATTTACCATCTTCATCATTAGGTTTATTAACTGCAAAAATTTATTTCCCAAACATAGACTTCAAACAGTATATCGTAATCGAAGTTTATCAATCAGTCGGAAGAAGAAAAAAGAGAGACTATTAATTAAATGGGGGCTCATAATAAATGAACCAAAAATATACACTAATAATGCTTTCTATGTATTGAAGAGAAATGGAACATAATTTATCTCCCAAGCTTCCGAACGAGAAGATGAATTAGTAGCTAAATGTAGACAGAGAAGGAGACTTTGATTGAAATATGAAGATATCATCACTTCAAACTTCAACGACTAAAATAAAGAATAAAAACACATATTAAGTTATAACTTAGTACACTCACAGGCACTTGAAATTTTGAATTCCGTACACAATAGATTTTCATAATCATGTAACCTCAAAGCGATGAACTTGACAATTAATTGGATTGGATACAACTTGAATTTTACAGATGAGCCATCAAAAAACATAACACAAATAATTTCAAATCAAGGACATAGAATGCAATACAAAACTTTTATTAAATTCAGACCGAGAAAACCGAAAAAAGGATATATATATATATATATGATCATGCAATGGTTTCTTTTAAGAAACACACCTGAGAATCGCAGGGACGTGGGAAACAAATTTGTCGTGAGGAATGTATAAACTCTGTTTTTATAAGAAATATTTAGCAGTTTTATTATAAACATAAGTATAAATCATTATTATCGTAATATATATAAATATATATATATATGTATATATATACATATATATATATATATATATATATGTGTGTGTGTGTATATATATATATATATATATATATATATATATATATTGGACAAAGCTTTCATATTGCCATTTCATTCCAATTGTATCAGTACCAATGAAAATAAACCCAAGAACAAGTTTCACCGTTTTGTTTTTTTTTTGTTGTTTATTTTGTTGTTCTTTTTTTAGTTGTGCCCATGTGCATATTTACAATGGTCTTACAAAGCATGGTGACAAAAGTCTGTACTATATTTGTTTCATACATGCCATTTACATTCCGGCCAGTTTACAGGAGTGGACCGGATACTGTTATATAGTCTTTCTTCATTTTTCAAGTTACACTACACTCAAGTTACGCCTGAATTTCCAAATGTCACTCGAAACCACTCTACTAGGAAGAAGAGTACATATTTCTCTAATATTTTTTTAATACTTCGGGAAATTATTCCACGACTTATGTTCCTAAAGTTTTTGATAGCACATTCTGGTTAGATATATAAATGAATGAATGAATTGAATGCAAATATATCATTTTGTTTAAATCAAAAACTTGGCTCAGCTAATGCCGATTGATAGATCGATAAATAACTTTACATCGATCACTTTTATATATGAAGGTAGGCTCTTCATGCAACCTCCATGAATGTCGACCACGTACAATATACTCTAGAATACTGTTGCCATTTACTGATGTGTGTCCAGGTGTTAGTGGTTGTCTGGAATCTACTCAAAATAAATGCAGAAATGTCGGTTTTCTGCTGGTTTTAAATAGTCCATCTTCCTATTGTCAAAGGTCAAAACTTGTGTTTTATCTAATATCTAAACTGGGGTCGACTTTATTTTTGTGCCGAAACAAAAACAACATGAACAACCTTAAACAAAATTACAGGTGTGAATCCATTCGTAAAATTCAAAATCCCCGACAGTGACTTGAACTCACGATCAATTAATTGTCACAAGATCGTTTTACTGAATGAGCTATACTGACGGGTCCTTGATCGTAGCAAAAATTTATCATTCGGATATGTACAGACTTTTTACATTCTGAATAAGATAACACATTTAAACAGAGAACATACATTTATTGAGCGTATATAGATATTTATATAGCTTTGTTGAGTCGGATACGACTTACAAGTATGAAACACCCTGATGCACTTGTCTTCATATCAGAAGATTTCAGCCAAAACTTCTTTTGAGAAGACTCTTACGACGAGAGGTTCCCAGATGCTATTAGTATCAAAAATTCAACACATAGACGAGGAAAATGGTCTGACCATGTCATAAATGATGATTGATACATCTGGTCTAACGGAATTCAGACGGGAATCTGTTTGTGAAGGGTTACGAAAACCGTCTCCTAGCAATGATTGTAAGCAAATTGTTATAAGTAATGAAATATGAAATCAATGTATCTGAATACGTGTTGACTATATTACTTTTGTGTATATTTCATTCGGTGCTTGGAGATATGTTGTTTTTTTTTTCTGTAATTTTCAATTTTATGTGAAGATAAATGCCCTAAGGAAATTCGAAGTAAATTCGTAATATCGGGAGTATATTAAATGAATAGTCCGAGAGTGTCAACATATTCGTTTCCTCTCATCATGTATCACGCATACAAACCGTAGCAATGGAGCAAAAGGGCCCAAAACTTAGTTATTTACTCCTTATTATGTTTAGAGAAAAAGCCACTTTGAGACACGCCCAAATAAGTTTTTATTCGGGGGTTCGATTTACAGAAAAAGTTTTTGGCTTAGATGAATCCCTTTGTTTGTTTTTTCTTCGTTGTTCAAAATTTAGATTTTTTATCTCTATCCAGCAAATGTCAAAAGAAGTAAGTTATCTATTGAAAACCCTTTCCCAATTTTTAATTGATCATCCCAAACCCAGCACTCTACCTCAAGACTTTTGTTGCGTGAAGGTTTCTCTTGAATGACTAACCAGAACGTTTTTATGCTTTACGCTTCCACTTTTACTCGAGATAGCAACAGGTCCTGTTTATCCGGTTTTTGCTTTCAATGCTTATCATAGAGTAATTTATCATAATCAAGTTCCAGCTTACTGGGCCCATTGAAGCTTCACCAGAGCCCTGTCAACCTTGCATTTCGGAAGCGCGTTCTCTACTTTCTGCTGTGTTCGTCTCTGGGCAATGTTGGGCAAGGGGTTTGAATTCACTGGTTTGGAATCAATATTTCCATGTCTTAATCGGAGTTTGAAGTTTAATTGCCAGTTCTGTCTCCCGTGTTGCTAATTGCTTGGTCAATGGCATTTCCATTCAGATGCGTGTCTTTGAAAAAATACGCCTTTATTCTCGTCTCACGGTAGGTTTTGAGACAAAAAAAAGTCGAGAAAATAGTTCCCATCTACGACATAACGAATCCAGTGGAAAACAGAACAATCTCTAGCAGCAGCTGTCGTAGTCGACAATTTTAATGTTTGCACGAAAACTTGCTAGCTCGAGATCAGCAGTGGCTGTTGTGGTTGACGATTTAAATTATTTTTATAAGTAGGAAATAAAAACAGATATAAATCAAGATGAAAGCCAATTTCATCTGTAATGATATGTACTTTAATTCTAATGTCGCCCGGGCTTGAGGTTCAAAAAACTCTTGCCGAAGCTACCAACCAGTTGACTTGCCTTTTTTTTTTTTTTTAATTCAAATAGCGATGCCAATCGGAGAATGAGATAATTGGAACCAAGATAGGATAAGAGAGAAAATTGATAGAGCCCTGAGGTGGGAGACGTAGACGAAGAAAATTGAAAAAAAAAGGAAAAGAAGAGGGAACAAATAGCAGCCAGGAAGAATAAATGAGAATGAAGAACAAGAACGAAGTGGGGGGAAGAAAAGAGAAAAAAACGAAAAGGTGAGAAGAGAAGGAACCGATCCCAACGCACTTTTTTCGAATGACCATACCAATCGAACGTGAAAAGAAGATGATTGAAATCGAGGTCAGTTGCACTGCGTCGAAATCAATACATCAAATGAACCTGAAACTGACATCGATATCTTTCAGCCACAGACTTTGAATAGAAACCCCTGGGCAGGGGGAGGGGGATCAAGACGAGAGAGATCCGGGTAGAAGGGAGAGAGAGGATTAGAACTCTCTTTTAACAATGCTACTTTACATTCTTTAGACTTTCCCGATTACTTTTTGTAACCCATCGTTTTTTTCCTTCTTTCTCTTTTTCAACCCTCTCTCTCTAGTCCTTTTGATAATTATTTTTATATATCCATATTCATCCTTCCGTGTGTGCGTGTATGTATGCGTGTGTTTGCGCAGATGCTTGTGGATATGTATGTAAACTCATTTATAAACCCATGCAATACATTTTGATACATTTGATATACATGTGGAGATAATCTTAAAGGAGAAAGTTGCATGCCTCTCAAAGTCAGGCCCATGGAACTTAAAAAGCCATAACCAAAGCCGAGAGAGAAAAATCGGGAATTACTAATCATCCCTTGGAAGAAGTCCGGTTTATAGCTGCTTGATACTGAGAAAAGTCAAAGAAGCAGCATACACCATCATGTTGGCTGAGTGTATGTCTAAGAAGTTGGGGATTCAACTCGATGTAACTACCGCTACTGAGCAGGGACGACCTATGGTAATCTACCCTAACAAGGAAAGGTAAGGAAAACAATTAAATCATACGCTTCAAGCGTTGCAGCTATAGGACAGAAAATCATTCCACATTGATTTGATAAAATCATCATCATCATCATTAGTCTTCCAACGTCTGTCGTAAGACATACACCTTCCCCAGGATTCGCCACACTTCTCCATCATGTGTGTCGCAGAGCCAGTACTTTCCGAATTCGTCTAGCTCGTCTCTCCATCTAATATTCTGCCGGCCCCAGATCTGCATATGATCTCGAGGGATCCATGTTGTGAGTCAGATGTCCGTTGGCTGTCCGCCATTCTTTCAACATGGCCAGCCCACTGCCATTTGAGATTTTTCTAATGGATTTTATGATGTCTCTGACTCTTGTCTTTTCGTAGATGTACTGTGCTGTCTTGTGGTCTATCCATGTGAGGCCTAGCATAATTCTTTCATGTGCACGTTGCGTGGTTTCCAATTTGTGGATCTGTCTTGGTTAGGTTCCATGTCCCATAAGTGACTATTGGGAGGATGCAACGATTATACACTCCCCTTTTTAGAATTAATGGGATGTCCTCATTTTTGAAGGTTGAGCTAACTCTGCCAAAGGCTTGCCATCTTAGTGTGATTCTTCGCTTGATTCCTTCTTCTTTTGAGGGTCTCATGGAAATTCGTTGTCCTAAGTAGATCCAGCGATCAACTTTCTCCAGTTCTGTGTCTTCGATTTTGATCTTAGTGTTTTTATCTCCGATGTAGTTGTTGCACATGATCTTCGTCTTTCTTCATTCAGTCCATCTATCTTTAGTTGGAGGTCGTGTGGGTTCTCTGCGAAAAAGGATGATGTCGTCTGCAAATCTGATGTTGCTCAGATACTCACCGACAAATCTAATTCCTTTACTCTCCCAGTATGATAGGTTTTAAATCCCAGGAATGTTACAGACTACAAGTAACACCTGAAGAATGCCGTTAGGGACAACTTATTAAACGTTGTGACTACGATAACCATGATGGGGATTCCAGTCTTAGTAAATTAGTGTATAATTGTGATGATTCTTGGTCTCAGAAATCATGACGAAAACTTTTTTCAAAGCAGTTGATTTTTCTTTCTTTAATACACCTCTAGGAGAAATGTGTGTGTGTGTGTGTGTGTGTGTGTGTGTGTGTGTGTGTGTGTGTGTGTGTGTGTGTGTGTGTGTGTGCTCACGCACGTCTTTGTGCCACAATTAATCAACAACAGGCCGTTGTACGAAATTGATATTCGCCAAATAAGGCACAGATTCCGACACAAGGCATTGAAATGTCGAGTTTCGGGTTTTCTTGAGAAATCCATTTTTTTTCAAACCAGACTCATCATTGCACTCCATCCAAAAACCATAAAACCAAATTTTGAGATCATGGGAAAAAATTTCACTGAAGAATAAATAAGGTCAGAATAATTTCTATTCATGACATCACTGGCGTTTTCCACCGGAAAACATCTGAAATAAAGTAAAAACATTTGGAAATATTGAGATCCTTGGGTATCAAGTAATTATTTCAACTGGAATTATTATTAGAGAGAGTAGGATGTACATTTTATCAAAAAACCCATCTATAAGGCCTAAAATTGATTTAGAAGTAAAAATTCTACGAAAATTCTAAAATACATTTTTATCAGTGGTCTAGTGCGTAGTGATGCCAATTTTCTAGTCTCTAGACAAAACGTTATGACCAGGAGTGCTGGAACATATGAACGCACAAACAAACTCAGGGAGAGAACCCTTTGCCAACCTTGGTGGTTACGGTTGTTCAATTACAGAAATTTCTTCATAAGTTTGTATAGATTTATCTCCCTTGACTTTTGCTCTCTAGAATCATGTAAATGTAGATATAGAATATTTCAAATGGCAACATTGAAGAGAAATAACAGAAATATTTGAAAGCCGTGGTTCTGTAGGGGAGATAGAAAATTATTCAACATAACAGTGTCTGACCGTTCCACATAATACAACGTGCACTTTTTGGACGGACACTGTTCGACTCTTCTTAACCTTCTATGTATGATTTTTTCTATTTATTTTGTATTGTTTCATACTGCATCGTTAATTACGTGCTTGGAGAGCTGTTATCATCAAATTAATCTTCTTATAAGAAACTGTCAACCAAATCTGTTACTTAAACTGTCATTATAGTTTTTTTTTAGTTTTCAGATTAGACTGGCTGTTTGGCTGGCTACGTAGAGCTGTACGTATCAGGCGTACGGGCGGCACCAATGAAGCTATAGGGTTAAAAAAAAACAACATTTACCCCATATTATGTTCTCCCCCCCCCCCAACACACACACAAAACGTTTGCTTTTATCCCTTAAATCCCCTCCCAATATACTTTTAGCAGAAATGTGTATTTTCAATGAAAATTGATGGTAAATTGGGACTTTAGATTGTATCCAAGACCATTCATATTCGTTTTTTTTTGGGGGGGGGATTCAAACTTTTTTAATCATCACCACCCAACTAAGAGCGAGAGAAATAACTAATTTATTGATCACACCTTTTTTCCTAGTTTTTATGATTGATCATACCTAACATAGCATGCTTGTCGAAAGATGTTGGTTACATGATAGTGTCTTTTGAGTGATTATCAAGTCCTGTTTCCTATAAAACTGATTCGGATCCTAAATGAAAATTCTGTGGTTTACGGCGCACCTACAATAATGAGATTGTCCTTTGATGTCACTTGTTTGTCTTAATTATTGCTCATAGTTTTCAATAATTTATCTGAACTGATCTCATTGGAACGATAATTACCAACATTATGGTCATGTGATTCTTGTTAGATTATAAAGAAATATTCCTATTGTCTGTAATCAAGCACTCAGCCTCAGATACTGAATCATCAAACGTGTTGTCTTCTCAATGACGAATCAAGTTAGACTTGATAACATATCCACGGTTACAAAATTCCTGATAAATTGTTCGTTTATTCGAAGAAGATACCTACATGTCTTAATCTTGAAAATTTGACAGGATTTCGATTAATGATAGTATCAATTTCAAGTCTACTGTTGTTCTTAACCAAGAAAATGGTTAATGATATTCAACTCCTAGAATCATAAACGAAAATTAAATGTTATTATCAAAAGGAATTACTCCACACCAAAGTTACCCTGCTTTCATCCGTAAGGATTTTTTTTTATATTTCCGAAAATTCTTTTATAATGATTTGATCATTTTTTGTTTGCGTTGCAGATGAGCCCAGTGTCAATTTGGAGCTGTATCAAGCGGTCCATGGAATTAAGAGTTAGGTTTGGCTTAGTCTGATACATTATCAGATAGGAGAAAAATGTTATACGAACTATAGATATAAGTAAAATGCTTTGTTTGTAAATATTTGGTAAGCTTATCTTGGCCAAGCATGTCATCAACTTGAAGAAAGTTACATTTTCCCCATTCACGAAGAGCAAGACTGCCTGCATTATTTTATTTTGTTCTCAAAATATTCTGGAAAAAACCCTGGCTGGCTGGCTGGCTGGCTGGCTGGCTGGCTATGTGGTATGTATACAAGACCCATCAATGGAGTTAAACAGCTGAAATTAAAAACACTTATCCCCTATTATGTAAAAAAACATTTCTCTTCTTTTTTAAAAGTCTACCCCAGAACAAGTTTTTCAGGTTTGGTGGCTCAATTTCCAATGCAATTTTATGCTAAATGGGTCCCTTGGTTTCTGCTTCGTAGCGCCCATATTGAATATTGGGATCTTTTTAGTGATTGCCAGTGATCAAAGGACGATTGAAAGGACATCTTCGTCAATTTATCCAATGTTTTACTTGATCAACCCTAACACGACAGACTGCTAAATGACGTTTATAATGAGAAAATGACGGTTTTCATTGAGTGATTATCTAATTCAACCTTTTGTAACGATAAAAAGTGACCAGACTGCCTACTGAAGGGTCAAGTTCCACACCGACCCCTATTCTGACAGAAGATGAGTACTGCAACTTTTGTATTGTATATAAAACGAGTAAATATTGTAACAATATATATATATTTTTGTATAAATGTTTTGATTTTTTTTTATATAAATCACAATTGTGTGTACCGTGTTGTTTACGTACTCTAGTTTGACAAAAAATAGAGCCTTTATATAAAGTTGAATGGAACATTCATAATAACGGTTGTGTTTGACTCAATAAAATCAATTACAAGTCAACTCAACAACAAGTGACATAAATGTATTTGGCCAGAAGACTATCAACATCAATGTTTAGAGTGACAAAAAGTAAGTTTAAGCCAAAAAGTATCTCGTGCATTCAAAATCTTTCAATAAAAATGTTCCATTCTATTTTGATCAGCTGACATCTATTGTTCCTATTCTGGCAACTAATGAATACATCGCTGTGTAAGTCTGTTCTAATCTATCTCACACTGTTTATACATATCTTTGCCTGCTCTGATCTATCAACCACTGTCCAAACCTATTATTTTCTATCTCTCTCTTTCTCTCTTCCGCTCTCTCTCACTCTCTCTCTCTCTCTCTTTCTCTCTCTCTCTCTCTCTCTCTATATATATATATATATATATATATATATATGAAACAAGTCCAGGTCAAAACAGTTAATGGTCCCCACAATAACATTAAGCTTATAGCATCAGGATCCAAATTCTGTATAAAACACGGAAACTCTGAATAGAGCACATTGACAGCAATTGGAGATACATACAGAAAAAGAGAATGATAAAGAAAGAGAGGAAGAGAGAGGGAGAGACGAGCAGAATATACAGAAAGAGTAGATGAATAAGTTTTTGCCAAGGGGAAGAGAATGATCTTGGGAAAAACAGTCACAGAATATCCACCGATGGAGGGAAAGGATGATGGAATTTACATTGTCACGCTATCCTGACTGAGGAGATTGAAAGGGCGAGAGTTGTTGCCAACAGAGTTGCATTGTGTAGGGAAATCTTAGCAATGGTTTTTTTTTCTAGATAATCAAGTCAATAACCTGCACGCATTCCTGCAAATGCAACTTATGATCAGCAAGTGGTCTCAGAATATTAGAAACGGAAATATAAAACAAGGTCTCTATTTTTCTACACAGCGTGTTTCCTTTGCGTATATCCAGCATGAGTTATTGTTTGGCATATGTATTTGTCCTCGCAGCATGTAGTGCTATGGTAAGGGGTTAGTGGCTTTTCGCTGGTTAGGACCAAAGAAAACAACGACCAAAACATGGTAATAGCAATAAGGAGGATTATATGAATAAATATGTGCAGTAATAAAAATACGTATCTCACTACAACTGATGTATTATCAGTGTATAGAACCAACATCACCACATCATTATTATAGGAAGAGTTTGGGAAAGACTTGGTTCAGCAGCAGATTGAAATGGCTGCTGCTGCTGCTGCTGCTGCTGCTGCTGCTGATGATGATGATGATGATGATGATGATGATGATGATGATGATAAAACGTTTTTATTGCTTCTCTTCAGAAATGGAACGTCCTTTTGTGACGATTAACTATCCGATTATTTTCAATAATTTATTTATTCAACTGCACGGAATTTTGTTCGGACAATTGATTATCTTCTTCGTAGCCTTCATTTAATTATGTAATCATCTGGAATAGGCAAACAATGAATAAGCAATTTAAAATTGTTATAGATTATTGTGATTACCAACTCCAGATTCCAGCTAAATATTGTGTTTTTACATTAAAAAAATTCCTTTTTTTTGCATTATCTATGTATAAAACTTTAAAATGTATGTAAGTATGTGGGCATACATGTATACTTATACTTCTATAACTCGAGAACTACGCACCAGAGAAGTAAATAAAGCTATAATCAAATTCAGAACATGTCATTATATGTTTTGCGCATTAATTTTAATAGTTTTTATCACATTTTCTTTTTGCTTTCCTTTCGTTTTGTTTTTTTTTTTTGCATTCGAATCTTATCAAGCTAACCAGCATTCAACTCACTACAACCTTTTTTGGACGCTATTAACTGAACTTTATAACATCAGTTTCTTCAGTTTTTAGGTGATTCTGACTCGATGGCTATGTATTGGTAACACTCACAGGCCACACCGATGGACCAAAAGAGCTGAAAATTTAAACATCTACTCCATATTATGTCTAGAATAAAACTAATTTCCCTATTGTTATACAAATCGATACTCATAATCGAAACTGAATTGTTAATCAACCGATCTAGTTAGTCGCTCAATAAAAACCATCATGTAAAGGACGTTCTTAGGCAGCATTCAGTGTTTGGGTGATCAATTAAGAATTTTAAAAAAGGGTGATCAATGAATAAGTTCGTTCTTCCGTCGTTTATTGGGCATTAAAAAGTCTGAATTGAAAGAAAAAAAAGGCATGAACACAGCCTGACACAAACCAGGGACCAATGAAGCTAAAACCCATATTGTAAATCGAAACAGCCACTTAAAACCTATTCTGAGGAGGAATTTCGAAAAAGCAAAATGAAAACTTTTTTTAAACATTATGAGTAATATTGGAATTTTCATCCCTATAGCTCCATTGGTTATGCCTGTACGCGTATGCATATATAGCCAGCCAGTCAGGCCAGATTAAAAACTTGAGAAAACCTATGTTGACAGTTTGAGTGACAGTTTTGGTTGACGGTTTCTAATATCTATAATCAACACTACTCAGAATATTTGCCCGGTGCTGAGGAGAAATGACAGCGAATTATGTATTAATCAGGAATAGGCAAACAATGAACAAGGCATTTCGAATCCTTATATATATATTATTGTGATTAGCAACTTCAGATTGCAGCTTGATATTATGTTTTTACTTATATCATTAACATCAATAGATACGAAGTTGTAATGTATATATGCTTTATTGTAGTTTTAAATTGAAAATTGTGCATCTGATGCAAAAAAGAATTATCATCGAACCAAGGACGTCTCAATTCATCATCATCATCATCTCAGCCTTTTTAGCATCCTTTGTAGGACATAGTCTTTCCTCATCATTTGCTAGACTTTTTTTATTATGAGCTTCGTAGTACAAATACTTTTCGAATTTGTCTAGCTTGTCACACCATCTTGCTTTCTGTCCGTCACAATTTTGCATATCATCTCTGGGGATCCACATTGTGAGTCGAGATCTCCAGCAGTTGTCTCACCTTCTTGCCACATGACCAGCCCTTTGCCATTTGAGTTTTCTAATAGTTCCTGTATCTCAGCTCCCATTTTTTCTCTAATATAGTGTTCTGTCTTGAGATCGCTCCATGTGTTTTTGAGTATGATTCTCCCATGCACACGTTGCATGACTCTCAATTTGAAGATCATTTTTTTTTTGTTAGATTCTATGTTTTAGCTCCACGGATATCCGAACCTGGAGCCGTGTCTCTTCTTTACGCAGTAGTAGAAAACTTCCTGTAGCAACAATGCAGAAATTTAGTTCTGGCAGCAAACTTCGTTTTTTTTTAAACCATCGATACATAGGCTTCCTATGGGACTATGATTGATGGAAAGATTTTTAAAAAACATAAATTCTGACGTTTCTTTAAAAATGATCACCCCTCCCCTGCATTGCACTGTGTGTGGCCAAATGTATAAAAACCTCTTTCAACTTGATATTATTTGGGTCTGTTCTTCTTCGTGTGACCTGCTGCACGGGTCATTTATTGCTGGGGACCCAGTTACTCTATTGAAATAACTGCAGTTTTCATTCTCCAGATACAATGTATGTTAAAAATATATATAATACGTCACTATCGAAGGTTTTTGAGCCTCCAACAGTAATTATCCCCGTGCAATAAATTATATTAATTTTCAAAATAGGACGTAATATCGGTCAGGACATTCAGCTGTTCTTTTACTGAATATGTGACCACTAAATCTTAAGAAATTTCATATTAATGACATGTTCTCACTGAAATCGTCGGGAAAAAAAGGTCATCACTTCAAATGAGTCGGATTTTGATTAAATACTTATAATTTCTGTTTTTAGGTGTGCTGCCTCTATAACAGCGATTGCTGTTACTGTCCGTCTGGAAGTCTGACAGATTGACATAGCAAACACAAGCACCTCAAAACTTCTGTACGAAACACCAGTCCTACTCCTTCGATGAAATAAATATTCATATATTTTATTAGTACATCAGGACATAGAAATATATTTTACTACATCAAAATATAAACACGTGTCGGTTGCATGAATTAAATCCTATTTTAGTGTTACTACGATATTACTGCACGTCAAGTCACTGACTGACTGGCTGGCATACTGGAACAAAATTTCAGAAAAAAAAAATTTCAAATGAAGGGGGTTGTTAAATGAAGGTGCTTCTAGTGGAGAGACGTAGGGCCTCTATAGGCAGTGACTTCTAAAGGAATTTCACGTTTGTTTATATCACCTTTCATCTTTCTATTCTAAAAAGATTCATAACATGTAATGACTTCCTAATTGAAAAGATTATCACTTCTGACCCTGATGAGCAGAGGATACATTGACACAGAGTAAAATTGGTCGAGATAAGGCAATCGTTTGAAGTACAGGCATACCTTGAGTGGTGCGGTTGATTTGTTCTAAGATTTTCCGTACAGTTCAAATCCGCTCTGTTCAAAGTCTTTTCTCAAATTATGATTAACTGCATTCTTTTGTATTGCAGTACCTTAAATGAGTTACAAAAAAACGGAAAGAATCAGAATTGTCTTATCCGAGGTATTGTTATACTAGCATTGTACGGATATACGTCTGGAAAGTATCTAGCCTTTTTGAATATATCAACAACCGGTTGCTCAAACGCGATGAAACTTGGCAATAGATCAGGTGTTCACTGCAAATGTTTGAACAGACACTCCTCCTGCTGAAGTGTGGATAGAGCAATTGCGTTGGGCCCATCCTCTCAGAGAGGAGATCCCAAATCCTGGCTATCAACTTGGGACACAAACACAGACCATCGTCATTTGTCGGAGATACGCGAACATCTCAGCCAGCAAGTTGTCTTCCCTTGTTTCGACATTTAAATACATTCAAAGCTTCAATGGTCGAAGCTTCATGTAAAATATAGTTGGCTACCATGCTCACTATACTTCTCCATTTTTCAGACATAGGCGACCGAATCTATCAACATTGTTCAACATATGTTTCTTCACTTTTCAGTGATATTTGATGGCAGACTGGGTGGCTACATATGAATCATGCGCACAGGCCAATGGAGCTAAAGACCTGAAAATCAAAACATACTGCTTATTGTTTAGAAAATAGACCAACTCCCACCAAAGATAGCGCTTAAGTTGTAGGTTCCAATTTACAATGTCATTTGATGCTAAATTGATCCTTACATCTGTCTTTGGCAGCTTGATGCTTGACTGTTGAGATTTTTGACTTTTTAATGATTCAAAAAAAGCAACTAAAAAATTCATTTATCACCCTTTTCCCGATTTTTTAATTGATCACCCCCAGAACAGAGTACTTCCAAAAGACGTTAGTAACATGAATATTTTTTAATAGATTACTAGCAAAACCGGTTTTTTTTTCTTTTTCCCTTATTTGCTGCTACCTATCCGCAAAAAAACCTTTGGCTGTTAACAACCTTCATATTCCCTACACCAAGTCTTTGTTGAGCTAATGTGAAAAGCTTACTGAAATACATCGTCGATATAATGACAAAAGGCTAGTAACAACCAACAGTTCTCTTTTGTAAGCGTTATCACACCATAACAGCATTATCGAACAAATTACACAGAGAATCTGCGGATAATCCAGGCCGTTTCACGACGTCATCTTTTTCTGAACAATTGTGTCTATAAGAGATTCTTCGAATAACCGTAGTCAATTGTTTTTATAGTATCTATTTTTACCTATTCACCAAGAAGTTGATGGTCTATGGCCCCCGGTTATTCGATAATGTGTTTTTGTTGAGCTAATGTAATAGATGCACTGAAGCAAAATGTAGCTGTCATGCCATTTGGGTTTTGCACAATTTTTCTCCTAATAAAGATTCATCGAATAGCCGTCGTTGGTTTTTAGTTTTTATCGTTCAAATTTATTTTAGGTGTGTCTTGTTTCTTACACTTGATACTGATGTTGATATCCAATGAAAATAATCTATTTATGTGAAACTGAATGTGTATCAATATATATATATACACGTATAATTTTTACAAAGATATACATCTGGTGAATTTTAGCATTTTGCACCAATGCATCTTCACCAACCGACATTATGTTCTGTTCCTAATAATTATGAAAGGAAAAGGCCCAGTCTCATTTAAATTCCGAATTTTTGTATTATTCTATCGGATTTAGTTCAGCTTTTTTATTGCTTTTTTTTAATTAACAAATTATCACTAAGACTGAGGATGATCCTACAGAATTGACTCTCTTTCAACGGACAAAATTTGTTTTTTGTTTCTTTCTCTCATGTACTCTTATAAATTGAAAAAAACACATTCACCCATATATATGTATATATATATATATATATATATATATATATATATATATATATATATATATATATATATATTTGTATGTATGTATGTATATATGTGTGTGTGTGTTTGTGCGTGCGTGTATTCTAGAGGGCTTTAATTTTCATCAATTGATTATATCATTCACACTGTTTAAGCCGAGAGACACATTCAACGTATTATAACGTGATGTCATTTCAAACAAAGATTCAGATAGTTTAACACTTTCAAGATAATTCAGTTGGACTGTATATCCATTTCTTGATAATAATAATGATGATGATAATAATGATAATAATAATTAAAATAATGATTGTGTGTGTGTATATATATATATATATATTTATATATATATTTATATATATATATATATATATATATATATATATATATATATATATACATATATATATATTCAGTTGCTCTTTCTAATTGGTGCACAGATACTACGTTTTGTTTTTTCTTTTTTGCATTCCTAATGTCTGCTACAAAAATCCAACCAAGTTCTTTGACCATACGACACAACAATCTCAGTGACGGTAATGGTGGAACTCATTCTTTTTTTTTCTTTTTGCAAATAAAGACCCAACATTTGATCTTTCATCATTCATCTTGTTGATTCTTTGAAATTGGTTCTGCTTTGATCGTCTTTCAGCCTTTGTCAGACGAACCATTATTCACTGCAGTCACGAGGTTTTACTATTGGGGACCATTATCTGTAATGCATTAGAAGCATATGAAAACAGCCAATTCCGAATATATTCAGAATTATAACCTCATTGATATCTGGTTTGCGGTATATACACATAAGAACTTTTTTTCCATCTGGATATCATAATATTATTCTGCTTGTTCTTACAATAATAATAATAATAGTAATAATAATAATGATAATAATATTAATAATAATTCATCAAAATGGCGGACAGAGAATCACTGAGAAAAGTAGCTAAAGGCAATCATGAATACAAAGAAGTAAAGATACCAAATATTGTTACAAAGGACATTCTTGAAGATCTGAAGCCAGATCTTATTGAAGTGGATGGAATAATGAGTGAACCAGCAAAAGTGATAGAATCTAAGTGCATAAAAACAAAAAACAAAAAAACCTAGAAAAAACACACACTCAAAAAAAATTGAGAAGAAGAAAATCGAAATGATACGAAGAAACATTCCGTTGGTGAATGAGCTTATGAGCTCTAGAAATGCTAACAGTGGGAGGGCTAGGAAAATGAAGAAGAGATAGAGATTGAAAAACTCCGGGGTATATCCCACTGATCAAAAAGACATTAGAGCTGCTAAAAGCACAGAGAGTAAAGGGATATGAAAAATTTTACAGACAAAATGAATTATTCTAAACTGATGGGAAAGAAAATTTTACCGAGAGATAGCAGAAAAACAGATAACGGTTGAAGATATCCAAACTGAAGATCAAATGTGTGACTTCTGGGAAAATATCTGGAACGATAAAACGACACACGACCAAAACGCAATATGGATTGGAAGATTGGAAGGTCCAAATGAAGCATTACGAAGACATCAGTGGACGGGGTATTCTATCTGTGAACTAGAACAGCCGTTGAAAGAGACACACAAATAGAAATCCCTTTGCATAGACAAGGTTATCAATTTTTGGCTTTCCTTTCCCACATGCTGCTATGATAACAGTGAGGAAATATAATAAGATACTGAAAACAACTCTAAATTAGTTGGTCAGAGGGTTTGCATATCCCCTCCCTAAAGCGGGGGATACAGGTGACTCCAAAAAGTATACACCTATCACATTTCTCAACAACTTACAAAATCCAATTATCAATACAGAAGTGGAGAATGTATGCTTTAGAGGGAAGCAACCATTCCCGATAGAACAGAAAAGCTGCCATAGATGATCTGACTGATGTAAGGACCAACTCCCGATTATTACATGATCCTAAAAACTTGCTGCAGTAGATGCAAGAACCTGAGCAATGCATGGATTGACTAAAATGCGTTTGGCTGTGTTCTACAGACGTGGATAATAAAATCCATGGAACTCTTATCCCCAGTGCTGGTGATTTTGCGACGTAAATTCTCATTAAGCAACACTGACATCTTCCTTTCTCATTAAAATGAATGAGAACACCAAGCAATGTCAACATAAACTGTGGCATACTCCAAAAGCAACCATTCTCTTTTCTGATCTTCTGCATCATACTGATTTATTCACCCATCAAGCTACACTAAACCGGATATGGAAGAATTTGAGAGGCAAAATCGTAAGCCAAGTAATCTTTATGGACGATCTGGAACTATATGGCAATGATGACGATGAATGTGGCTCCTAAAGATGGTTAAGAAAATTAAGTGAACACATAAGAATCGAATTTAGATTGGGTAAGTGTACCAAGGCCACGCTCAAAAGAGGTAGGCAAGTCAAAACCAACTCTATAGAACTAAAAATAGGAACAGTAATAATAGAACTAGAACAAAGACAGATATATAAGTATTTAGGAATTAATGAAGGGAGGGAATCCAACATGCAGTATGAAAGAGAAAGTAAGGAAGGAGTACTCCAGAAGAGTGAGCACAATACTGAAGGCTGGGCTGAAACAAAAAAACAGTAACACGCTAGCTATCCCTGTTGTAACTTATGGTTCTAATATAACTAACTGGAATATGGATGAGATAAGAACAATAGACCCAAAAATAAGGAGACAATTAACGTGCCACAGAATACACCACCCTAAAGCTGACACTGATCGTCTCAATTCACCAAGGAATAACAGTGGAAGGGGATTTATGCAATTTGAACAGACTAACAAAACAGCCTCAATAAGACTACACTAGTACTCCGAAATCACTCATGGTTGGATGTTAAAACTAGTTAAGGAGCATGAAAACACAAATAAGTCACACTCGATAGTCAAAGAAAGTGAGAAGTTTGCAAGAGAACTAGATATAAACTTGAATAGTGGAGAGTATTCATAGATTATAGATGTAAAGAAGATGAGGCAACATGCAAAGGAGCGGGGCCATGAATATCTTGGAATAAAATGGAAACATGAACTTCTATACGGATGATACGCCGCCAAAAAGCAAGATTGCTGGTGTATACCAGGTAAAAACACCCACCTGTCGCTCTGTGTCAGTGTCTTGAAAGCAGAAACAGAGGGATCTAGACCGGCAACTCAATACCAAAACTTGCACACTTTGAACCTTGAGGTAAATATCATTTTCAAAAAACAGAAGATGCAAAATGCTGTTTCTGTGACTTACTACTAGATACAATAGATCGCCTGTATTGTCTGTTTGAATACCTACGGAATACAAGTCCAGACACGTGTTGGTTGATATCTACGTTGAAAAATCTGCAAGGATGACATAATACCAACAGAGAATGACTCGTTTGGAGATCCAGTAACTGAAGGACTGAATGCTACGATACTATAGGACTATGCGATAAATACCGACAGGACCATCAAAGCAAATAAACTCAATATAGTATTCAAGGACCACGAAATAATTTTGATGGATGAAGCTCCATCTTTTTTCTCTCTGCAGAACGTGACATTAAAATTTTCAAATTAGTTTTACATTTGAATATTGACTGATGGAAATTTTGAAATAATAAGGAAAAGATGAATTGGCCGGTATAAGTCAACTGCTTAACAAAAGCCCTTCCCATCTCATTTTTTGCTGAGTGTTTCTGCTTTGATCTTATCCATGTCTTACCGGCAGACCTGCAAAGCAAACTTTACAAATAGAGTGGGTACAGAGAAAGAAAGAATTAAATAGGATTAGGTAATCTAGGAAGAGGAAGAAAAGAAAATTAGTTAGTTTGATAATATAGTACTTTGTCATCTTGGATAGAGAAGTACGAATATTATTTACGTATATTATGGACACAGTGTTTAACCATTCGAAGACAAGACTCATCTCTAATGCATCATTTGCATATATAAAGAGCCAACATCAAATATAATCAGAAATATAACTGTCTATATATCTGATTTTCAGCGATTAGTGACTAATAAAGAACGCTGAAAAATGTTCCACACCAAACCTTAATCACTAAACGTACTAGATGAACTCACCAAACCCTTTAGGCTAGAACTGAAAAATAGATGTAAAATAATTACCGATGAAAACGACACAAACATCAACCCAACTCCAAAGCAGAATACCAAAGTCTCTAATGGATGCTGCCTACGTTTAAACCAAGAACCATGCACACCATGAGCAAAAACTCAGACAAAACAGGGAAACTCGTTTAAAAACGCAGAAACCTCAAACCACCACCAACAACAAGGGAAAAATAGAGGAGATTGAACTAAACAAGACAATCAAAAAGAAACTAAGACATAAGAAGGTACACGACAGCATTCATCGAAACCACTCTCAAAAAACGGTGAGTATTCAGAGCAATAAACAAAGCTCTCAGGGTGAGACAGAAACAAATAACCAGCGTACTCGAAGAAAATGGAGACATAACAACAGATAGAGACGGACTCGTCGAACACACTCGAGAATTCTACCAAAAACTCTATTCTAGAAGACATGGGCAATAACACAACGACTTGGATACGCAAGACCCTGCCAATCAGTTTGAGGACTTCTCAGAAATTACATCATGGTAGGTAAAACATATCATCTAACAAACAAAAAAAGGAAAAACCCCTGGGCCAGATAACATCACCATCATTTTACTCATAGAAGTTGGTAAAATCGTCCCCAAAATATTAGCTATTCGAATCAACTTATCCCTAAAACAGAGTTAAGTCCTGAAAGACTGGAACACCGCAATGATAATGCATTCACATAGAAAAAGAAACCCAAAGACCTAAAAAAAAATACAGGTCAATAAGCCTACTCAACTGCATCTTTAAACTTTTCACAAAAATCATTGCCAACCGGATCACCAAAACACTAGATGAAAACCTAACACAGGAACTAGCTGGATTTAGAAGAAGTTACTCGACCATTAACCATCTTCATCCAATAAATCACCTGAAAGAAAAAGCTGCAAAATACAAAATGCCACTCAGTAGCATTTAAAGATTTCAAGTAGCCATCCGACTCATTGGAAATTCCCATTGTCATGAAGGCCATCAGCCTACAAGGCAACATATATACAATCACAGCAACTCTTTTATCCAACTACATAAAGACTCTGATGCCTTCCAGCCCCGAAAAAGTGTAAGACAAAGTAATACCAGCTCATCCAAACCCTTTACAGCCTACCACAAGATGATTTTTCGAAACCTGGACTGGAAGAATAGAGGAATAAAATAGATAACAGATATCTGAGCAACCTCAGATTTTCAGACGGCATCGTCCTTTTCGCAAAGAACCTACATAACCTCCAACTAATTCTAGATTAACTAAACGGAGAAAGCCAAAACGTTGGCCCACACATGAACAGCAGTAAAACAAACGTCATGTGCCATAATCATATCGAGAATAGAAAAGGAACTGGGACAACTAATCTCTGAAACCCTCAAAAGAAGAAGAAATCAAGCGAAGAAACACCCTGGGGGGGGGCAAGCCTTCAACAGAGCAAGGTCAACTTTCAAAAACAAGACGATCCCAATAATCCTAAAAAGAAGAGTATACAGTAAACGCATCTTCCCGATAGTCACTTATAGTGCTGAAACATGGAACATAAGAGACGGACTCACAAACTGAAAAGCGTGCAACGTGTGCATGAAAGAATCATGTGCAATATTACATGGAGAGATCACATCACAGCAAAGTATATCCGGGAGAAAACAGGAGTCTTAGACATCATAGAATCTACTACAAAAATTTAAATGGCAATGGGAAGGTCATGTTGAAAGAATTACAGACAACTGATTTACTCACCACATGGATCCCCAGAGATCACATGCGAAAGCGAAGCCGACGCAAGATAGAGAGATGAACGAGACAAACTCAGAAGATTCTGGCTCAGTGACGTCCATGATAGAGAAACGTGGCGGATCCTTGGTAAGGTCTATGTCCACTGATGGTTCTTAGAAGACCATTCATGTCGATGATGATGATGCTCCAAAGTCGCATGTATTCTCTGTGTGATGGGAAGTTCACTGGGGCATTTCATGGACAAGCTGCACGTAGCTAATTAAGAAAATTTGAGATAACGACGACACGCAAATTCGTGTAGTCCGCAAAATCATCGGGTCCAATTAATTAATACGGCGGACGAGTGACTGTCGGCAGCGTTGCATCCACTCCAGAAGTGAAATCCACACACGCAAATTATACATGCGACATTCTGAATGACTTAATTAATTTTAGGTACATTCTGAGGTCTCTTCTCCACTTGAAAAGTCTGGATCTCAAACGCACATTTATCAAGTGGGTGTTGGATTTCAGACTTTAGGGATGTCTTTACCAAATAAATTATACCACATAAAAGATTATCCAGCCAGTTATCTTGTTCAATCAGTGAGACCAACAGGTGACAACTGATTGCAGATGATATTAACTTAGGAATAGTACACCTGTATATTCCGACATCCATCCCCCATATTCCCCCAAAAAACTAGCACTGAAATATTTACTGTATGTTTCTGCTTTTGTCTGATTAGACCCTTGTTGTGTCTGATATCACACAACAAATTACTGTGGTAAGACTAAATCTGAGGTCTGATATTACACGTTCACAGGTATCAATAAATATGCAGTAAACATGAAAGCAATTTCACACATTTCAAAATACAAACAATCCAAATTTCAGTTCCGAAAGTTGTTGTTTTTTTATATAAAATCTCCTCCCCCGTTTATTGAAAATGATATAGAAGTACAGAAATTTGGATTCAGTTACTTGAATGCCTGTTTAGATACACAAATGGTCATATAAAAAGGCATAGACATACCCTGTTCAGGAACCGATCGAAAGTTCATCCCAGCAAAAAAAGGGACAAGGGTGCAAAATAGGGTTTCAGTTCAAAGTCTTGAGAATGCCCGTCCGTAAGAAAAGATTCACGAATTGTTCCTGAGAGCAAACGCTATACATGGAAAGCAAAATTTTCTTCTGATGGCGTGTAGATCTTGGTTGGATGACAAATGGAATCGTTAATGGATATTATGGGAGAGAAGTTGAAGATGGAAAAATACAACAATGCATTTTAATGTCGGTCGGGGAATCTGTGGAAGGAAATGATGGATCTATGGAGAAAAGACTCTCTCACATCATTGTTGGATAGAAATAAAGCAGCTGTCGAGCCGTACCGATATTTTTTTGTTGAAAACTTCAAATGTCAGAAATTCTGAGGCAAGTTTCATTAAACTTGGAAATTTCTTGAAGTGATCTCCAGTGCATTGATAGATAGTATAGTAGTAATCCTTTACAAGGTTCTTTAGTCTTCCTATTCTTGTTCCACTCTACGACTACGCCGTGAGTGATGAGCTTTTCGAACCCGAAAAGGAATTAACAGCTGAGCAGTTTGATAAAATCCAGACCCCTAAATACTCTCCCCCTTTGTGAAAACCTTACTTCTTCTTTCCATAATCTCTGCATACAGGTACGCAGCGTGCTGCCAAAATACATGGGTCACGTGACCGTTACCATTGAGTGACTAACCTGACCTGTTGACAGTAATACCTTAATTCTAATTAGTTTTGATCTTTGTTTCATCTGATGCGTCCCTCAGCCTTCCTCAAAAAGACAAACTTCAAGATAAAATCTTGTTACAACCCAATTAATTATTCAGATTAGTATCTTATTATTAACTTGTTTTCATCACTTCGTCTCAAATAATTCATTTTCTTGGCTTTATCATCTTTTTCATATTAAATATTATTGATGAGTTTTCGCACGAGTCGTATCTGGTAACTTTCTTTTGAGATTAAGTGACAGCAAGTCTCCTCAATGCTCCAGCTATACCCTTGGTGATCGAGCTATTGTCAGAATGGTTTGATTTTTTTTCTGATTTATGATTCTTCAAACTTCATTGCAATGATATTTAGGTCTATTCCAAGCACGCTAGTGATAATGAGTATACTGCATATTTTGGTGGCCCTGGTTTTGTCAATATCCAAGTCGAGTCAGGGGCTTCTGCTGACTTTGTTCTTCCCACTATTGTAACAACAACGAAAACAAAACGAACTATGAGAACAATCCTCACCTGATTGATTGTCCTTAGTAACCTGCTTTCGAGGGCAACCCCCATCTTTGGTTTTGAAAGGGTGAGAGAGGGAGAGAGAGAGAAGAGATCCGTTTATGAACACATAATCTTTGGAAAGTATACCATACAAAATTTACTATGCTGCAATCATCTCCAGTTGAAAAAGAAGGAATGGAGTTTTGCTCTGCAGCAGACAGGCTTGTTTTCATGTTGTTTTTTTTTGTTTTGATTTTTCACTCCAATTATCAGGACATCGATTCTTATCTTTGTTGTTTTTGTGACTACCAATGCACTATACAGACAAGTATCCTCATCTTTGTTATTTTATGCATCCCTTGTCAGTTGCAAGTAAATAGCAGGGATAGACCGGTCTTTTAAAGCTTTGGGTACAGCCAGTCTAGGAGACGGACAATTGTGAATTCAAACCGGATAAGTCCAACCAATTGACTAGTGCTGTGAAGAACAATCAGCAAACAAGTACTAAGTGTGATAAAGCCTAGATGGATATAACAAACAGTGGTTGGATTATAATGAACTGAGGAAAATGACAAGCCTGCATGCAGCAGGATCAAATTCTACTCCTACTTCCATGCCAACTACAATTGATGACTGTAACTTTTGTATCGGATATACAATAGATTTAAAAAGAACAAAAACAAATATATTCTCCCATACGAATGCATTCATCTGTTAGAATGAAATAAGCAGGTGGATATTTGTATGATATTATTCAAGATTTGTCAATTTAGCTCAGTCAGTAAGACAGCCTGCTGTCACTCAGTAGTGCTTGAATTCAAAACATGGGTGTGGGTTTTACACATCGGTTATCAATACCCATTTTATTGATGATCATCCCTGTTACAGAACAAAAATAAAATTTTGTGAATAATTTACCCATTAAGTGATTGATCAGATTATAATAAATTGCTGAGCTAAAACAAAGAGAATTACATGCCTGTTTGCTGCAGGGTTAAACTCAATTCTTTCAATCAAAATCGATTACGGCACCTTTTGTATCACACACATGAATTTGAAAATTATTTTTAAGGATATATTTTTCGTATAAATTTTTTTATTAATTATAAATTAAATAAATCAATGTGTATAAGTGAGATAAATTTGGATGAGTAAGACTTTTCAGTTTAACTTAGTTGGTAAGATACTATCTACCAATCAGTTGTTTTTAATTTCGAATCACTGTAGGAAAATGTTAGTTTTATGGATGTATGCGCATTTCTTACATGGATTTTCCCGATTGGCACGAAGCATTACTACAAATCAGTTGTACGTGATTTCAAATCACAGTAGTGTAATCTTGATTTTTATTCCCCCTATATTTTGTGAGGGTTTTTTTTTTGTTTTTGTTACGAAGGAGAAACAAAGTCATCTCAAGATGTGGATTGATGTTTGACAAAAACGGACATCGAGTATAAGTGGAAAATTTCAAGAAAAAACTGAAGCTTGCAGGCAGATGTAAGTATCTGCATAAATAATTGTTCACCTGAGTGAATTACTTTATAACAAACAGAAGAAAGCGGCAAGTATTTACTTGTCAGTTGAGTCTGAAACTTGACATGGAATTTTATGTTTTGGTTTTTGTCTTTAGAGCTTACATAATAGATATTTCGGAGCTCAAGTAATTTATTGGGCTCAAATTTGATTTCTTTCAAAAGATGTTTTTCTGTTGCAATTAGGTGGTGTCAATAATATATTTATTCCTCATTAATTTCTATTTTTGATGTAAGCAATTTAATTCATCCTGGATGATACCAATATGATTTATGTATTAACGTGTTCTTTCTGTTGTGAACTTTCCACTCAATTGCTAATTAGATGTTGAAAACGGCACACAAAGTTATGCTCCGTTTTTCAAACATCAAATGTTGAACTTCGCGAAGTGGCATCTGGATCACTCTCCGTAAATTGACTAATCACAGAAAATAATCATGTAATTTTGATTTGATTAAAACAATAGATGTCAACCGGTGTTGGAAGAAAAAAGACACCTTTTGAAAAGAGTATAATTTTTGTTATGATATATGTATAATGAAATGATGATTCACTACACAAACACGTCCTTGTTTCTGCCCTGTTTAGGCTTAGTTAAGCGAATGATTTGTTCCTTTTAGGTCCCTGTTTGAGACACCATTCGGGGGATTTCTACTCTTCTAAGTGATAGGGTCTTTCTTTTTATTCTACTTGTTTCAGTTTAATGGACACATATCGGTTTGTGGTTACAAATAACAAGCCAAGGAGTACGGTGTGAGTTTTGCTTTTTTTCTTTTTTAATAAACACTCATACATGATGCTCCCTGGTTTGTAATTTATTTCTATCAACAGATATGCATCCCCATTAAATGATATAAAAATATAACAAGCATTCACCGACCAATAAACTAATACAAACAATATAAAAAAATCTAAATATATTAGTTTTTCAACCTTGTCACTTGATTAGTTTTTCAATGAATAATTCAAAATGGCACTTTGCGTGCCATTCACCCAGGAAAAAGTCAAAACTTAATGTAACTTGACCTCTCACAAATTGCTACAAAAGCTCTTTTACTTGTATCAAACCCCTGAAGGTACCCTCTTCGACATACGAAAAAGTCTCACCTGGAAATGTGTAATGTATTTTACCTGCCCCATTGACAGTAATCTATATTGAGAATCTTGCATTGTAGGAAGTGATCAACAGCCACAAGAAAGATTTAGCTCTGGCACTGTAATGGGGTTCTGTGGGAATTTTTGTGTTCACTAATGGAACTTATTGGAAATATTAGAGGGACCTAGTGTCGAAGTTGGGTAAACATTCAATATCAGCTGCAAGAAAAAAATTTATATGGCAATTTTCTATAATCACTTTGGTGCCCTGGTCAGAATTCGTTTCCTTCAAATCTGAACATATTGCATATCGTTGTAAAGAAAATCTCATGCTGAGTGAAATACGCAGAGGAATCATATGCCCCAGAGCAAAAACTGTCTCTAACAACTAGTTCACAATTTATTTCCATTAAATTCTATCGAAAGAAGAGTGAGGAAGAATTTGTTAAATTTTGGGTAGATCCAGGAATAGTTCTTCCGATTGAGAGAGATATTCCATTTTTTTCCATACATTTATGCATACTCTGGAAACTGTCTATACGATATCTCCTAAATTCCTCAACATTTCCGTGAAACTATATGGAATTGGGCAATAGGCCACGATAAAGATAGTTATTCTAAGGGGTTGAGCCATGCAGAATTACTTTTGTCGGTAGAGGTATTCGCTCCCTGAGTGTTTCATTGTTTTATATGGGGTTAAGTTCGTTTACGGAGTCACAAGGCTACATGAGAGCAAGGTCATCATACGAAACTATTTCCTAAAGACATTTATAAGACAAAAATACAAAAAATGTCATACCACGTTGGTGGTACCATTTAGAGTATTTGTTCCTGAATCCTAACTTCTAGGTTAGTGGTGTTTAGGTCCTAGTCTGTTGTTGGATGTCTTGTACATTAAACTTCGCTTGTTATGTGCCTCTTATTCAGTTGATCTTGTGTCTTTGTCATTGCCTGACCTGTTATCGGACTTTTGATACTGATAATTAATCTGTCGACGATAAGTTATAGGCCTATTATGAGGACACTATATCGCTCTGTCAATTCAGAATTATCTTTAACTTCCAGGGAAGAACCGTATGCGCTGCCCCTGCTTCCTACAGCAGATGGTTGCATATTTGCGACAATACAAGCATTCAGTGTTTGGCTTCAGGAGGAATCTATGATATCCCTCGAATATTGATGCAATACAATTTTTTCAGTTGTACTCAATTATTCTTTAATTCAGTGGCTATCATTACAAAGTGTGCTTGTCATTTTCTATCCAATTATGAAACGCCTACGTACGACCGTTCAACTGGGGAACATCTGCATCTGAACGTTCATATGTTAAAAACCTCTGCAGGTGATCGTTCAATTGTGAAACTTTTACATATGACCGTTCGATTGGGAAACATTCACAAACGACTGTTTCATGAAGGAACATCTGCATGTCAATGTTCAATAGAGAAACATCCATTTATGACTGGTCGATCTGTAATCATCTTCATGTGAATGTTCAATTGTGAATGATCTACTTATGTCCGTTCATTTGAGAAGCATCTACATTTTGATTTCATGGAATGAACGAATGGAACAGCAAATCATAGATCAGATGCAGAAGGCAATAAGAACAATGATAATATTAAAACATCGACTATTCAAAAATAGTTCAAGAACACAAACATCACTGGGCGATCTGTTTTGTGTGGAAGAATTTGCCTTTCGAAGATGGAACTTCACAGTAGATATTAATTGCCTTTTTTGACAATCATAATTGCTGATATTGATTTTTTTCAAAATTTTATCGTATCATTCTATCTAATTTCATTGCTCGGTGACATTTCATCGAATAAGCTTTCGTCGATATACTATCAGTCAACGACCGGTTCAACAAAAATCTTTTACCAGAATGAAGTTTCGTCAGCTTGGCCTACAGCCACAAATCGCACTTTTTTTTGGATTTTTCGCCCTTTTGAATCAGCTTTTTTATTTTCTCAAATATGTCTATTTATATAGAAATAGATAATAGATAACTTTATCTTGATTTATAGTAAATCTTAGGTGTTTTTTTTTTTTCAATTCAATTTTACTCCAGTCTCCTTCCGTTGACAATGTTAAAATATAACCCCGCCCAAAAATAAAATTTCTCAAAGACAATTACATTTCATATGTTAAACAGCGTTGAAAGTTCACGTTGATAAAACAAATATCATAAAATCGTATCCAACGGCCATTGGCGAAACTTTACACAGATTCTATCACCACTGCAAACCATATATTCGGATGCATCTTTCTGTCTTCCCTTTTGACTGTCCGTCTGTCTACTCATTTTGTGAGAGGGCGTTCAATAGAGTACGAAAAAAGTGATTAAATTATCTTGCATGGGTACGCCCCAATACTTGAAAATTTCTTCCATCAGTTTCCCTAGAAATTTCATCGAAACCTATTTAGAACTTCTTAAGGAATCTTGTTGACACTTATCAGTGCAAAATCATCATCATCGTTATCATCATCATCATCATCATCAGCCTTTTAACGTCCGTCGTTGGACATAGAGCTTCCCTAGGATTTGACACATTTCTCTATCATGGGCTCGTGGAGCCAGTATTTTCTAGATTTGCCTAGTTCATCTCTTCATCTTGTATTTTGTCGGCCTTGATCGTGTATGTTATCTCTGGAGATTCATGTTGTCAGTAGAGATGTCCATTGGTTGTCCGTCATCCTTGCAATGTGGCCTGCCCATTGCTTTCTAAGTTTATCAATAGTTTATATGATGTCTCGAACTCCCATTTTCTTTCTGATATACTGTGCTATCTCGTGATCTCTCCATGTAGGGTTAAACAAGATTCCCCAATGCACGTGTTGCATGTTTCTCAGTTTTGGGGTCCGTCTCTTGGTTAGGTTCCATCTTTCAGCTCCAAAAGTGACTATCGGGAGAATGCATAGGTTTTATGCTTTTTAGCGTATACGTAAAGGTATAACAAGACAAAAAAAGTGGGAAAATCATCTCTCAATCCACTTAAGAATCTTCTTTCACGCGCTGTTAATCCTTTCACAAAATGTGATTGAAATTCATTGAGCTCTATTTGTGATATTGTGCGGACAGATAGACCGACTGAAAGGCAGGAAGACAAAACCCAATACATACATTTCTCTAGCTTCGTTGACAGAGGTTATTACCACCACCATTGACGGAAAGGCAGGAAGACGAAACCCAGTACATACATTTCCAGCTTCGTTGACAGAGGTTGTTACCACCACCACCACGCCGGAGTCCACATCACATAACAGCGGAAAGTCCCTGCTTGTCTACGTGATATCTCCAGAAGTCCTCAATAAATTCCGATAAAGTTTCGGAGAAGGTTGGGTAATGGGCTACCAAAGAAATGGTAAAAAAAAATAGAGTTGATCTATCCTCGATTACTTCTCCTGACAATGGTATTGGCAAAGGTAGGTACTTTTTGAATGTTATTCTAGTCTGGTGTTTTTTAGTTGACTTTTTTCCTTCACAACTAAACTTTTTTTCCTATTATTCTCACTAACATTTGCAGCAAACGTTCAATACGTTAATTTATTCCATTCCTCCGGAATTCAATTTCGTTTTTCAATTGTGAATTTTCTTATGATCATTTTCTCTTCGTAAACACTCCTTCCTTTCTTTTACTTTCGTTTTATTTCAGGCAATTTTCCGGAGTCTTTCACTAAATAACCCCTTCTAGTACTTTAGCGATAATGATAACATTTCAAACGACTCCTATTCAAAAAAAATCACTGACACCCCGCGGTTATTACCATTTTTTCATCGGCTTCAAAAATAAAATCAAACATCCTTTTTTTCTTTTTCTTCCGACCATTCAGAAAAAAAGACTTTGATATGTAGACGCATACACCAATATTTAAGAATCAAGTTTTTTTTTCAAGGAAGGGGGGTGTTTTGTTTTTCACATGATCGATAGCAATGTTGAAAGTGGAAGTTTTACTGTTTTAGTTTCATTTTTTTATATGAATTGAATGCAAATGATAATATTATTCGATCTTATCAGAGTTTTCTTGAGTCCTTTACAGTAAAGGCGTTAACCAAAGAAGTTGTACTAATTTTCAAATACGATTTCCAATTTGGACATAGTTGCGGTTAACACCAACAAAGCATTTCTACGGACCATTATTACAACGAATTTGTTCAATGCGTTTAGGTCTGGAAATATGAATACCAATCATGAATCTTGGAACCCCGAATCTATTCATGCTAATAAATGACTATGACATCTGTGTCGAATAACCCACGAACAAAACTAATAAATGTAATACCAGCAGCGATTACAACACCTCCTGAAGAACCAAAGAAGGTTTGAAAGTTTTTTAAAATTGGTCTCACATAAACTGAATGAAATTCTCCATGGCAGTCATCAGCATCATCCTTTTAGCGCGTTATTACACACAAAACTTCTCTTCAAAATTGCCCAGCCTCTCTACCATGGGTGTCACGGAACCAGTATTTTCTGAACTTATCTAGTTCATCGTACCATTCTCTCTCTCTCTCTCTCTCTCTCTCTCTCTCTCTATATATATATATATATATATATATATATATATATATATATATATATATATATATATATATATATTGGGGGTGTCTAGGTCTCACATGTGATATCTGGGGATATGCGTTGTGAATTGTGATGTCCAGCAGTTATCAGCCATTCTTGCAGCATGACCAGCCCACTGCTACTTAATTTTTTTTTTTTTTGGATTCTATTTAAGTCTGTCACATGTTTTCCTTTGTCTTGTGTTCTCTCCATCTTACAGTGACATTGACACTCTCTTGCGCACGTTGCATGGTTTTTGTTTCAAGATAAGTCTCTGATTAAGGTTACGTTCCATGTTCCAACTCCATAGGTCACCCTCAGGAGGATGCATTGATTGTATACCTTTCTTACATAGACTAACTCGATTTTCTTGTTCTTAAAGGTTGAGCTTTCCCTGCCAAAACCTTGCCAACACCCATACATTATATATATATATATATATTTATATATGTGTGTGCGTGTGTGTATGTGTCTGTGTGCATGTGTGTGCACGCGTGTGTGCATGTGTGTGTGTTTTCACCCTAAATTTTCATCACATTTATTCTTGGTCTGTCTCTGCTCTATTTGTTCCTTTCAACGCGATAGATGTGTTACTAAAAAATGGATGTATGATCCGACTGAATGATTATAAATTACTGCATAATTTATCGGAACTTACCTGAAACGAACTCGTGTCAATACACGGTTAATATGACACTTGGCATGGACAACGTAATTAGAATTTAAAAAATTGAAGATAATTAGAGATTCCTGCTGCAGCCCTATTTTTGAAGTGGCAGTTTGGCCCAATGGTGAGAGCAACGCCGAGTTGAAACAGCTACCGTATTGGTCGCAGGTTCAATTCGTGCAGCAGCCCCATTTTCTTCAATAGCAACTATACAGTTATCAAGATATGTAATCTAAACAATTTTAGCCATTTGGGGGCCAGTTATTGAGAATTCTAGCCAATTTTAGCGATTTTTTGATAAAGGGTAGTGCTATCGTCTTTTTGCCTCATCACACTCCTGAAACACATACAAAACCTCCCCAAAATAGCATCTCCTAACGAGTATTCGCATATGGGATGTTCTGGATCGTGATGTCAAGCAGTTGTCTAACATTTTGCAATATCACCAGCCCGTCGCTATTTGTGTTTTCTTATAGTTTTACACGTTATCTATGACTCTTGTCTTTTTTCTAATATAATGTGCTCACCTGCAATCTTTCCATACGAGATTGAGTACTATTCCCTACTGTGTACCTTGCATGGTTCTCAGCTTGAGGGGCAATCATTTGAAACGAGCCAATTATCTCCATTTAAAGATGAATTTTTAATGGCAAACTCAAAACTAGCTGTTCACGCTGAGACAAAATATAAATATTTCATTCACTCTAGCTGTTTTATGATTTATTGAGATAAACAAGATTCCGATATAAATAATGGCGTAAATGGGCGAAATTCGATTATTCGTGTGGAACATACTTATCTTTGTTTCCTATACACATTAGATAAGTATCTTTCGATTTCTTTCCCTCAGTTTCTCTTGTTTCTTCTTAGAAACCGTGAAGCAGAACTGTCACAAAAACTTTCAACATGGGTTTTTCAGTTTTTAAGTGGGTCTGACTGACAGGCTGTCTACCTATGTTCGTATTGCGCACACGAAATATAACAATGGATCAAAAAGGATGAAAATCCCAGCATTCACTTCTTGTGTAAATAAAAAGAAACGTGTATTTTGTTTATTTTTATTTCCGATTCACCCATCCAAAAAACTTTTTTAGTCGGATGATCATTTTGCAATGTAAGTCTTTGCTGAATTGATCCCTTATATTGTGTCCAGCAGCATTCATGCATGTTTTTTTGAAGATTCATATTTTTTTGTGATCATTGCCCAACGAAAGGGTACAGAAAATCTTCTATTCATTCTTCGAACTAGCCTTCCCATTTAATAATTTACCTTTCCAAAACGGCATAGTGCCAAAAGACACAGGTTACATACCATGTTTAGGGTGATGGATTAAACAAAAATGGACTAAAATGTTGTCTCGATTGAAAACTAATTTTTTTTGTCTTTTGTTGGGCAGTGAACGTTAAAAAATCAAAATTCTTAAGGAGAAAAGTGATGGCTCCCGGGTACAAACTACGGGTCCACGTTTGAATAAAATCACAATACCCCGTTTCAATACTCTTGGGGGCTCATTTGAAAGATTACTTTTTTTTAATTATGAGGTGTACATGTTCGAATTCTCAGTCCTCCAGCGTCATTATTGTAAGCAGTACTCGCTATAAATTCATGTATAGGTACGTAGACATCCAAGTAGAAACATCTAGAACCTCAACAAACGTATGTTGGCAGTTTTAATGACAGTTTACGTTGACGGTCTTTAATTAAATGTGACTCTTTAAGAGGGTCAGTTTTTTGTTTGAATGTCGCTTCACAGCGTCATCTATAAATCATGTTTGATGCGGCAGTTTCAATATCCATGATTAACCAGTAGAAATAAATTGATTCACGTTTTCTTTTTTCTTTGTTTTTTTTGTTTTTTTTTTTGTTTTTGTTTTTTTTCAATGTTTGTTTTTTTGTTTTTGTTTTGTTTTTTTTTGCGAACGTACTACTTCATTCGATTTTATTGTACTATTTCGGCTCTGCTGGTCGATGTCATTTCCAAAATTAATTACAAAACTGTTACATGTCTCTTTGTTAAGAATTGTTCCAGCTAGTCACGTGATTTGCCATTGCCTAGTTACTCTTTTCATGAGAGGTATACAAGATCGCATTCTTATAAATTTCTCGTCATCTCGATTCATGCCTTTCTTTTCTCCTCTAATTGTACTCAAAGTGTCTCCCCAAACATTCTTTTTCTGCAAACCAACTAGGCCTTAATATTACCAATAGAAAACAAAAAGAGTGGTACATTTGCTGAAAAATAGAAAAAATTAAAAAAAAATAATATATATATATATATATATATATATATATATATATATATATATACTTGATGTGCACGGCTGCAACACTCGGGAAACTAAATTAAGCAACAAAATTCAAGAGAGTCGAGAACACTTTATTACAAGGAATTCCTCTAATAATTGAGTATACTCTAAGCTGTGCGTTAGGGCAGAAGTATCCATTAGGTGGACTTGCAACCTGCCAGAGTGGTTGCCATAAAAAAAACTTGCAATAATTTTTAAAATCCTGGTCTTGACCAGACTTGAAACTTGCAGGGATCAACTAGTAGACACAAGTAACTGAAGCCAAGACTTTGTCATATAATCATAAATACAGTAATAAAAACATAATACAGTTACTGTTTTGAAATTAAAAACATTGATTTTTGAAGTCACACATTATCATGCTGCAACACTTAAATGATGAGAAATGTTACCCTGTAGCGATTAAAGATTAGTGATGCAAAACTAAATACTGGGGGGGGGTAGTCGGTCGTTAGAGTTTGTTCAATTTCTGCAGGGGCATTCGATGGAAAAAACTTTTTTGTCTTTCCAGTTTAATGCAAAAGTCAAAACGTTGAATGGTTAACGTTTTGTTCATCTGCGACTTTTTGAGTCGTTCTTCGAAGGTCTGCCCAAAATATAGCCTTAAATTTGATGACGTCAATCACAGATGCACATACATACCTTCAAAATCCTCATCTTTGTTTCAATTTTTGGAACCAATTGAGAGCTGTATGTTTTCTTAAGGTCCCTGGCCGAAGATGTGTTTCATATTACAAGCAGTTTCCAAAGCTTTACGTCACATTTTGAACACTTACAACTAATTTCCATCTTTGATTTGATAGCATCAAATAATCAAGAATAAATATATAAAAGGAAAATGTTAATTTTTATCAAATCAAGCAAAGTTCTCATCTAAAAATGGTATATCACAAGTAATTATGTACGATAGTCTTTTTAAAAAAGGCATTGAAGTCTGAAATAACAAAAACCGCAATTATTTTTGCACCATATAGGATGATACAATATCAAAGTGTAAGCACATTTATTGGTAAGTTAATCAGATTATCAATGACTGTATCTGTTCTTTATCTATTTATTTCTACTTCTACTAATGAAGTTTCTTTTACTAACACCCACTTCAATCGGCTCAATGTCTTTCCCCAACTTATCACCTAGGTAAAAGTCTGGTTTATCGAAGTTGACTGATATACAACTATTGATTAGTGTATTCATACTTCCCCTACATATCTCGTATGTAAAAAATATCATCATATTTTCTATCATTGTTTAAACACTTTTTATCATGGTAGATGAAGCAATCAAAAAATCTACTCTGATTTAGAAATTATCATTAGAATAGTTCTGATAAGCTGAGTTCCGGCAAGAAGGATGCAACATCATAGTTTTCAACAATCTCAGTTTTGACTTAATGAGAGTTCACCGACGCAGCTGACCAGTGAAATTGGTTTGCTTGGTTAGATGGGTGGGTTCAATCCTGGAGTCCCCGTGGATGAGCCTAAATCTTTGTGGCCCTGAGATACGGTTGGCATTTATGAGTGGTCAATAATAAGCCATTGGTCACATGTTGAAATACTGGATGTTCAAGTCATAAATTTTGTCTTAAGTGGCCCTGGTATTTTGAGCTTGCCAGCCAATACCAGCCAGCTAGATGCAGAGAGAGATACACCCCAGGGAGACGTTAGGGACAGGAATGGATATGGAGTGAGAATGTAGCCATAGTAAGTAATAAAACCAGTGGCTTCACATGTGCTAACATACCTGAGAAGGTATATATATATATATATATATATATATATATATATATATATATATATATATGTATATATATATATATGTGTGTGTGTGTGTGTGTGTGTGTGTGTGTATGTGTGTGTGTATATATATATATATATATATATATATATATATATATATATATATATATATATTCAGTATTGAAAAAAAAGCCTCGCAAGTATTCCTGGGTAAGTATAAATTTCGGGAGTTCAATTTTATGTGTAATCTTACTGGAATTGAGCAAACTTTCGGAAATAAAATGAAAGAAAAGTATCTAGTTCTGCTGAATCAAGAGAATGCAGCATTATTTCTCTTTATAATTATTATTGATTGTCTTCTCCTGGCGTTATTTATCAAGAAAATAAGTAGGTTTGCATGTTTATGTATTGAATTGTTTCTGCTTTTGATACTTATGCTTCGTGGATTATTTTACCTTTGTTTATCGAAGATAAACGGAGAAAAGAAAGAAAAGGAGAAAGCTGAGCGTCTTTTATGTCTGGAGACAGATGAAATTGTCTGTCAGTTTTGGTCTTTTGTCAAATTGTAAAGTTAGAGAATTTCTATAGAAATAGACAAAAAATGGAGGATTTTCTTCAGTTTTTTTCACAACTTGAAGTGAACTACGCTACGTAATAAATTTCTCATAAGAAGCCCTGTTATTAGTGTTTGACAGAAATTGCCTGAAAAATGAAGGGAGTATTCTTCTTTGAGCAGAACAGTGATGTGAAGGTAGAGTACAATAAAATAAAAAGAAAGCTCATGAATGTAATTGCATTACGTGCATATGTAAAATGTTTCCATCGGTTATTTGGATCTTTCTTCTCATTTTCTTTTCTTTTCTTTTTTTTTTTCTTTTTGTTTCTTGCATCTTTTATCTTTACGGCTCCAGCAATGTATAATTTCGAAGTCTTAGGATTGCTTGAAATTCGGAGAGAAAAATCATTTGACATCACGAATCGAATACCCGCCGTACGATTAGGTTATTTGGCCAATTTACTCAACTTCGATTCAAGGTGGGACATATTGCAACTGCATGTTGTGTGCTTGCATTACTTCACGTGTCCGTGCAGGCAAGTTTAACGCTTATTTGAAAAGCTCGGATTCGCACTACTAGTCACATGATGTCACAATTTTTGTTAGTCTGCTCATATGAGTTCACGTATAATATTTTCTGTCTCCTACACTTGTACTGCGATTGATAGCGACGGGTTTTATTATTTCTTGTCCAGAAATGTAAAATTCCGTGACCTCAGCCAACATCACATGAAGTAAACAGACTCAAATGTGAATCCTACTGCTGATTTTAATGGTTTGGAGGCCTCATGATCTTGCATGGGTTCATATGACGAACTTAGCATCATTTTAAACTGTTTAGGATCAAAATTCTAGGATATTCACGTATCAGGCGTTGACGAGCCCAAGGGGGAATCCATTCCTAGTGATAATTAGCTATTTTCTAGACATTTAAGACGAATCTACCTATTTTCAACTACAAAAAAGGCTTACAAAGTTTTGTGAGCGTGCCTAGGCGTTTTTTTGACATTCTCTAGGTCGAACAAATTGACAAGATTGGGGGTGACACCTTAAGTTACTGCCCCAAGTTACTTCAACCTACACTACTAGTACCAATAATTGATTCCTGTCCACTGATTAAGTACGCAAATTCCCACGATGAAAAGAATACGAGTTTGATTCTCTCCAAGGGATTATTCCTTATTGATCCATGTTATTTACCTACTGCTTTTTGCCGGATTCAGTAAAGTTTTCATAAATAGAAACAAAGAATCTCTTAGGACATTATATTTTCTCTATGATAAAAATGCTTGGTTTCAATGTATTTTCTGACTGTCTTTCCTTCTATTCCATTCATTCCGATGATGCTATGGTTGAAATCGCGATTACAATTTTTAATTCTATTTTGTAGGTTTACGTATTCGAAACAGGGTTGCCAGTTTAAAGATAATTTTTCGATTCTGGAAGTTAGTTTCATATTCGAAAAAATAAGAAAAACATCCCAATTGGCTACATTTGACTTGAAAGCATAAAAATAAAATCTGAAGATGTTCAACACTGCACGCACAAATTCGAAAAAAAAATGGCAACTCTGGTTTTAAAATGAGTTAAACGAGAACAGATCCCTCTAAAATTTCCAAAGTTTACAAATTCATTGCTGGAAGATAAAAGTAAAATGTTTTGTTTTTTTTATCAAATGAAGTTATGTGTGTATTTGTTTGTCTTGCAATATTTGAAGATCGTGGAAGATTGACCCTCGAAATGAGAAGTATGGGAGAATCATGTCCAACTTCACATGAAGAGATCATAAGACAGCACAGTATATCAGAGAAAAGACATGAGTCTAAGATATCATAGAAACCAAAATGGCTATGGTTTGGACATGTTGCAAGACTGTCAGACAACTAATCGACATCACAACTCACAGCATGGACTCCAAGAGATTATAAGCGAAATTATGGCCGAAAGAAAAAAAAAGGCGTGACGAAAGTACAAGCTCACTGATGCCCATGATAGAGAGGTTTTGGGGATCTTGGGGAAGGTTCATGTCCACCAATGGACACTAAAAAGCTGATGATATGTATTATATAAACAGTATTCGACGTTGTTGCAATTCTAACACCTTTTTGTTCCTGAAATAATAGTTCAGACAATACGGGTTTTATTGTTTTTTTTTTATCCATTATAGACAACACCTTACCGTATGAATTTTTTTTTTTAAACAAGGGGGGCAGGAAATTCCTTGACAAAAGGTGGTGCAAAGAAGGTGGGGAAATAGCAAAGGAGGAATTGAAAGAAACGGAAAAGGAAAGAGATGTACGTCTCCAGAATGAGTGTGAAAGGTCAACAAAGGTGGAGAATATATTGAACATCCACAGAGCAAGAAGGCAATATAATTTCTATAGATAAGAAGTCACTTCACAGCAAGCTTAACAGTGGCCCTCAAGCGAGTTAATAACAATAGTTTGGCATATTTCATCTAATGAAAATAAAAAGGATAAAGCATAAATGCATTCTGCTTGTCCCACCAAAATCCTCGAGGCAGGTGGTTACAGATAATGACTATACTTTGTTGCGAACGCTGTTTTTCGAGAAAAAAAAGGAAAAGACCTTTTGTTATTTTCCAAAACCCGTAATTTTCTGAGGAAACAAACAAGTCAATAGGATATTTGAAATCTATTTCTTGTTCCCCAAACACGCAACAATATTTTCTTGAATCTTTTCTGACAATAAAATCGATAACTCTGATTTCGAATCATAGCATATCCTTTTTTTTCTGGAGAAGATTTAAAAAGTAAAATACTGTTCATAATTTGACATTGCATGTATTGTCATATCAGAGGCATCTTTTATATTAAAATAGAACGGTATGTGTGCGTATTTGTGTGTCCGCGTGTGGCTCTTCACTCTCATAATCATGCGTCACAGAAAAAAACAAAGGCATATTCGAAATTGGCGTGTCTCAATTTACCTACGACCAATATCTTAGAATCGAATTTTGCAAAAAAAAGGGATGCGTCAATTATTATAGGGTCTGAATCTGCACTTACATGGGGAAGAAACTAGTGACAGCAACAATACACTAGTTGTTAAAAACAAGATGAACATAATCGGCTGACTTTGGCAAAAATTTTTATTTTGTGTTCATTTGGGGTTTTTGTCTTTCAATTTCATGGGCTTTCAATCTTTCAGACGTTCAAACCTCTGGAAAATAGTCAGTGGAAAAAATAAGCTGAAGGTTTTCGTTTTACATTTCCAAAATATCGATAAAATATCACTTGCTTTCCAGTGTTATCAGATGGAGGGGTTGTTTTTTCGTTTCCTGGCCCGAACTGAGTTAATATATATATATATATATATATATATATATATATATATATATATATATATATATATATATATATATATATATATATATATATATATAATTGGCTGTGTGTGTCATTGAGCTCTTACTTGGATATTGGTTAGGTTCAATCAGATTTTGTATGCATACTCAACTGACTTCGGGGAAAGTTTAGAAGTAAAAGGTTTTAAGATAAGAATTTATGGGTTTTCATGGGGTTTTTCTTATTACCAATGATTTTCCTTTTCTTTACATGTATATGTATATATACACACTGGAAACCACCGTATCGAGCGGTTTTCAGATTGTGTCATATAAGTGACAGGGATAACTAATGATGAGGTCATTTAAAGACAAAAACAAAATGCACTTCACTTAATGAAATCAGGGACGTGCAATCAAAATCAATTGGATATATTATGTGAAGAGGGATATTGGAACATTTAGCTCCGAGTGGAGAGTCGGAGGGAGAAAAGAAGCAGATTTAGAGAGTTGGTGAATGAATGGCTGCGCATGATAAATGCCCAAAGGAACAGTTTTAGTAAATTATAATTTTCGTTAAATTTAAAACTACAATGATCAGTTTTTCTTGTTTGTTTGTTGTTTTTTTTTTCTAAGTTTGATCATTCTGCATTTTGATTTTGATGAGAGATAGATGACTCAGTTTTGATCGCAAATGATGATGAGGTTTGAAATTATGCCATCCTACATAAAAAAGCATTTTTGTAATAGATGACTCATTGGGCACTTTTCACCCGCAATTACTCCAATATGACATATGGTTTAAGATAATACAGAGACAGGGGATCAATTTGGATGGCAGGTGACCGCAATCATTGGAGAGAAAGGATTGCCTACTTCTGCCCTGCACTCGAGAGAGGCGGTGTCTAAAATCCTGAGATCGGTTATTGTCATTGTTCAGTTAGTTATTTGGACGAGTATTCCCATCCTTACTGTTTCCATCGTTTTGCTTTGACTGATTTCCCAATGGTCTTATTAGTGTTGACAAATTCTGCGTTAAATTTAAAGGAGAGTCAGTGTCATTAATCCACAAGTCAGTCTTACAAGAATTCCTAACTTTACTTTTTGTGACTCGACTTAAGTGTCCTTCAATCTCTGTGCTTGGCTAAAACCCGTTTCTTATTTTACAACTCAGAACGATTACATTTAATCCGAGTAGTGTAAACATGCAATATAGGATATATTGTTTACATATTCAGAAACTGAAAAAAAAAATGATTGATGAGAATTTAAATGATGGAGACTACATCAGCATGGCCTAGATCCTTCTTTTTAGATTTTTCCCAAGTTTGACTATGTATAATTAATGCGAAGGTGTTGTGGGAAACTTGATTTTTCTAAATGACTACCTTCTAAATCATTACCACAAGCTGAAAGCACTTTCTCTCAACAAACATCGGAGAGTAATCAGGATGAAATTATTCAAATGTTGAGCAGACAGGGAAATGGTTTGCCAATTTTAATAAAATATCCCAAAGCTGTTTCAAGAATCTATGTTTGCGAGGCTAGGAAGAGAAATTAAATCTAGGAATCAGATCTGAACGTTGCTCGCAGAAATTTAAATAGATATGTTTGCGATGCACTTAATTAGTTTGCATTAAATTGAGAATAATTTCATCTGATCAATTAAACATGCCCCCTCCTAATTATTGTGTTTACATATCTGGATCAAGATCATATTCCAAGTTTATTTCGATTCATCCCGTTCTGATTCTACTCATAAACAAAGTTGGTTCTCCTTCACTAGGATTGGAATGAGTCCAATTTCCCTGGAAGTTGAATTAATGACCCAAGAAATAACCTCTGCATTTTTGGCATTTATTCCGAACACTTAATTAAGCATTCTCGGGGAGTCAGTCGGAGAGCTATTGGGAGCAGATTATTTACAAACGATCTTACTACGGAAACCGAAATCCACTTACTTATTTATGTATCCATCTATCGAACCATGTGTACGCCCCGCAAGTAAATCGTAAAAATTCTCTTTCCCTCCACTTTCCTCTATTTCCCTTTTTATAAAATTTCTTTGTTTATATATTTATCCATCCGCTAATATCTACGATACGAAAATCATCAGTTTTTTATCATCCGTTGTTGGACAAAAACCTGCCCGAGGATTAGCCACATCTCTTTATCATTGGTGTCGCGGAGCCAATACTTCCTGAACGCCTACTTAGTCTCTCCATCTTCTGCCGGCTTTGATTGTACATGTGATCTCTGGGAATCTATGTTTTGAGTAGTGATGTCGATCAGTTGTCTGCGATTCTTATAAAATGACCAGCCCGTAGCTATTTGGGTTTTCTAATTGATTCTATGATTTCTCGGACTTTTGTTTTCTCTGAGATATACTGTGCTGTCTTGTGATCTCTCAATATCAGGTTGATCTTTTCATGTGCACGTTGCATGCTTCTCAGTATGTTGGTTAGTATCTTGGTTAGGTTCCACTTTTCAGCTCCATAGTTGACTATTGGGAGGATGCATTGGTTGAATATCCTTCTTTTCAGGATTAATGCAATCTTATTTTTTCGCCCTGTATACGTCAGAGCACTGAAACATATATACAGTCACGGTAGCTCTTTTATCAGGTTATGTTAAGACTCTGAGTCCTTCAAGCTCCAAAAAGGGGTAAGACAAAGTGATACCAGCTCACCTGAACTTTTCATAACCTTCCAAGAGATGATTTCTAGAAACCTACACTGGGGAAATAAAGGAATACGCATGTAAGTCGTCAAAATTAGAGCAAAATGCATTTTTCGAGGGAAAATATCTTTTTTTTCAATTCCAGGGCTTGTTAGGGAAAATCATTCAGAAAGTCAATATATTTCACTTCAGAGGATCATATGTATGTTTACACATATGTATATACGGAAACATGTAGATATAATGATTATATATATTTATATATATATACTTTTGGTTTTGATCATGTCGCCTGAACACAACGATGGGTAACGCCGAATTCAATGGGAATATCATTCATATTTCGAAAAAAGCATCGATATTTTTTGTTTAATGATCTGGAAAATGGCTGGTTGCACCACCAGAACCACTCAGTCATCGTAATCGTTTTGGGAATTTTTTACTTGCATTTGATCCAGGAACACTTTCTCGTGGGCGAAAATAAGAAAAACAGACAGGAAATTTAAAAAAGATATTTCTTGTCTTTCGAATTCAACCAGACATGTGTTAATGAAACGTTGCCGCTTAAAAACAAGATATATATGCGAAATAGTGTAAACATTCTTTTAACATATTTTCACTATGTGTCTTGTCTTTCAAAAATGTGAAAATAAATTTCTTTTGAAGTTAAGGTATATCCTGGGGTGTTCGTTTCACACCATTTCGGCAGGTGTAATTTCCAATAGAGCTTTCACTGCTATTCGTAAGTAGATCGTTCATGGTGTAAATCGAAGCAGCAATTACCATTATTTGATATGGGAAGTACCTTTTGGTGTTCAGAGATCCAAAAATGTTAGTGACAGTATGTTAGGCTGAGTTGTCAGACCCTGGGATGCTTGGAGTTACTAAGAACAAGAAGAAGGTGCAGATCATCTTCACATTTTGCTTTTTTTGTAAAAGTGAAAAATAGCGTGAGTGAACTTTTGAGGAGCATGGAGTATCTTCTACATATTTGATATATGTCTCAAGAATAAAAGTGTTTCTGGGTGTTTTGAGACGTTTCCTATTCTTGCTAAATCTTAGATGATGACTAAAATACTGTTGGCAACACGCCAGACTCGCTAGACCTTCACGCAAGAGCTCGTGCATCTATGGTCTCAATTTCCTGCTTGTTACTTTGAGTAGCATGTTCATTCAGAAGGAAAGAAAAGTTACCAGCTATTTCCCGGCATTTTGGTGCCATAAAAAGCAATGATCAAACACTTGAATCGGAGAAAATTGAAAGCAAAACTATGTTAGAAAACGGTCTCGTGGCACCAATATTAGTCATATTGTTTGAATGTCATAAAGACATCAGTCAACTCTTGTTTCTATGCTTATGTCCTGTATATACTCGTGCAAGAGTCGAATTATTTGAAGAAAATATCAATTGAACGTTGGAAAACATTCAATAAAGAAAGTCAAAAATTCAAGAACAAAAAAATTCCATTAGTTTTGATAAGAGCTATAACCGGTGCGTCCTGCCAGTAGTCATCTGTGTAGCAAAAACATGGAATTCAAAAGAATGGCTCTCAGACTAATATCATGCATAATATCACATGTACAGACTACAAAATATTGCAAAAAAAAATAGCATGGCGTATTAGAGCCCAACAAGAGCCAAAGTCAAATCAATTAGAATACTCAGATAGTCAGACCATCACGATTCACGACGTTGATCCCCAGAGATTGAATACGGGATTGTGGATGACAGAAAAGTAAGATTGTGTCACAATTTGGACAACGGCCTGGCAGATCTTCGGGAAATTTTATCTCCAAAGATAAACATTAAAAAGATGATGCTGATGATGATAGTGATGATGAGTACGACAGAACATCGGATCGGAGTCGATCTCTTCATAGTCGTTAGTAGCTTTGTAATTTTTAAGGGATTTTCAAAGCAAAAGGCGAGGAAAACTCTTTGAAACGTGTAAAAATACCGGAAGTGCCCGATCTAGTCATGGTTAGATTCCTCAACACTACGACTTTCACTGAAACAATGTTATGTGGGGCTGGTTTTAGGACTTCGTGTATTCATAGATTGGGGAAAATACCTTGTAATAGGAAAGATAGGCTTAGTCCACGGAGCCAAGCCATAACATCATTATCTTCGACTCGAGTCCACTGATCACCAGAAGCTTTTTCATCTCCTTTCGCAAAAATACCTCCATATTTATCCTGTTTATATTTAACGAGTGTACTGAGCGAGTGAAGTCTTTCCAAACATTCTTTCTTACTCGCGTGACATCTTGCTCTATTCTCAACCAGCATTTTTTTAATTGATTTATTGCGATTCTAACGTTAAAATAACTTTTAAAACAAGAATTAATGATGATGCATACAAAAAATCAATCGAAAAAAAAAGTTTGATTCGTTGGCGTTTTGTCTAACTTCTTGAGGTGAACTTTATTATAGCGATTACTCAGATGTTGAAATTTCGGATGACGAAATTTCAGGATTCAGTTCAAAGAAGGGTGGGTAAAAACAGAAAGTTGGATGACGTCGTCAATTAGTGACCAGGAAAAGAAAGAAAGAAAGGAGAAAAGTCGACGGAAGAAAGAACAAACGAAAGAAAGAAAGAAAGAAAGAAAGAAAGAAAGAAAGAAAGAAAGGGAAGATGAGGGAAGAAGTTGTGAGAGAGAAAAAGAGAGGGAGACACAAAGAGGGAGCGAGACAGAAAAAAGACAGCGACTGGGCGAGAGAAAGAGAGAAACAGACAAGAGTCAGGTTATATTTCTCACGTCATCAATAATTCAACTGGTGTCGCTTAGGTAGATAGAATAGAATCAAATATTTCCAAGCTCACTCCATCGATAAATATCATATTGTAAATAAATTATCATTCCTTTTTATAGCAGTCAAAATCAAGGAGGAAAGTATTCGTTTCCACTTGTAGGTCCAAAATTGACGGGGGGATTCACTTTTACGGGTGAAAATTGAGGGAAATGTCCTTTTCCCCGCTTTTAGGGATTAAATTGGAAGGAACGTTCTCATTCTCATATGACGTTGCCAATTTTTCCCGCCTTAAGGATTGAAATTAAAGGTGAAATTTTCCCCATTTTTAGGGATCTTGAAAGGAGAATTTTTCTTTCCACTTTAGGATCTCAAAATTGATGGTGAAATATTTTTCCCTGTTGGGGCTCAGAATGATGAGGGAACTTTTAAGGGTCAAAGCAGAGAGGGGATTTTTCTTCACCTTAAGGGTTTAAAATTCGTAGGGACCAAAGCGACGGAGAGTTTTTTCACAGATGGAGCTTGTTTGCCTATTCGTGGGGGAAGATTCTTCTCCACGTTTAAGAGTCAAAATCGTCTGAGAATTCCCTTTTTATTGAATATGGTGGGGGAGTACTTTCTTCCCTCTTTTAAAAGTCGAAATAGAGGGGTATTCTTTCCTACTTTGAGAGGACAAAATAGTGGGATATCTTTTCACTTCCAGGTGTCAAAATCGAAAGGGATTTTTTAAACCTTAATTGGTCATAATTAAGGGTTTGCACTCCTAGGGGTCAAACTATTGTTTCTTATTCGCGTTTTAGGGGTCAATATGGCAGATGATATTTTTTAAATCGAAAGGAATTTTCTTTTCATTTTTAGTGCTGAAAATTGAGTGTGGATTTCTATCCTACTGTTAGGGATCAGAAGGGCAAAGGACATATTTTTCCTTATTTTAAGGGTAAAAATGGAGGCGATTTTCTTCTCAATTTTGGGGGGTCAAAATGGTTTTCAGTGAAAGTTTGTGGAAGGTTAGGTATTGGGCCAAGGAATAATTTTCACATTTTGCTGTGGATCAAAGATCTTCTCATCATCATCACCCCTGCATAATAGCTATAACGCACCGTACATAATCTCAAAAGTTTCTGAATGAATTTCAATGAAATTTTGTTGGAGGGCACTTACAAGAATTTACGTTGCGGGCAGATCCAGAAATTTTACCACAAGTAAAATCTCGAATAGCTTAGATTTTGATGCCATTTTGATATTTATTTCATTTTAAGGAAAACTGTTTGAAAACTTCCCTACTCTTATCAGCAAAGTTATTTAAGATTTGGTCAGAGTGAGTTTTAACCCTGAAGTAGCCAGTTTTCTTTCTACTTTACTGAAAAATGTGAAGACATAGTAACAATAAGTCAAAATGTAATATTAATTATATAAAAATATCATCGTTACATTATCCTTTCCAAGAGTGAGCAGTAAGATTTATACATAAAGAGTTGCTATGTTCCAGCTCTATAACAACTGATGAAATACAGAGAGATGTTCGCACAGGCTTCATCTGAAGCATTTTGGACATTTTAGGCATCTTCTACATCAGAACGAGACAAAATTACAACATTTTCTTTGCAAAAGTGGAAAGCATCTTGATTGGAGCAGCTAATTTCGATTTAGATCCCAATTACTGAGTCATACTCACTAGAGCTATTTCACACCAGTCCTTCCTACTTTAAAAAACATCTGATTAGTCTATTTCTGGGATTACCATCAGCTAACTTGTTCTCTTCAATCTCTTCCATGATTTGAAATCTCTTTGAGGAATTCCAAAAGTTACAAGGAGCCAGATCTGGACGCAAAGAATTATTTGCCTTATCATTTTGAATGCAACAAACGCAGAGTATGCAAACCCACCCGATGCCACCTTACAGCCGACTGAGTAACCCAAAGGAAGTCATTTCATACATGCTGGTAGAGCAAAGCCTTGATAGGCTGCCAAATTACATCAAGAACTCGCAATTGGTTCATGAGATATTCAAAATGGATGGTTACTTCTCGGACACACCCGACGTTAGTCAGCAAGGCCACGTTTTTTGTTGATACACTTCATCAAAATATCTCTCAGGTCCCAAAAAGCCATTTTTACTCACGATTCTCTGATGTTATTTCGAGATTAGTCACCTTGTGACATTTGCAATTATGATTGTTTACCTAACTTTATTTTCTAATCGGGTAGACAGAATCTGTACATACAGAGGTCACCTACAATGACTTGAAATTCCTCTTCTTTTCTTACATGACAGACAGGAAAATTCATTCCATTTGGACTATATATATATATATGTGTGTGTGTCTGTGTGTCTGTGTGCGTGTGAATTTGTGTGTGTTTGTGTGTGTGAGTGTAGTCTCGAAAGTTTCACAGCTTTTAACACCAAAAATTCTGAAACTTTCTCATTTTTTTCATGTCACTTCAATCACTTATTTCCCAATAACTGTCAATGCAATTTATGTAATTTTCTTCAGTTTTTTTTTTCACCTAGATTTATACATACTTTGTTACTATGGAGCAATGTATACATTTTCTTTTGTTAGGAGCATCAGTTGTTTACCATATAACCGTTTCGGGGATTTAAAAACAAAACAGTTATATTAACATGGTATCCCAGCGGTGTTGATCAAACACCACCTCCATTTCTTACTATATAGTTTATGTCATGCGTGTAATTTGTCATTTTACATAGGCTATAAAGAGTATTGTACAGTGATATTAGCTTATACTAAATATCATTTATTTTTTGATACAGGGCTTACTTATGTAAGTTACCAAACAAAAGTATTTATGATAAAGAATCAGTAAGCATAACAGTGGAAATGACTCGCATTTTGTGTCATTTCTATTGAATTTTCACCTACGTGAATATTAAATTGGTTGTGTCGGTGTTAATCATAGACAGCATGCTTACGATATCATCTTTAAAAAATACTAATTTCACAGGAAAAACTTATCCGAGTTGATTCTCTACCAACATATTCAACTGGAGAATTCAATATCTTTTCCACTAAGCATAAAGTTAATTCTCCTTTGTATACCATCAAACTCAAATAATTGTTCTTGAGATTTCTAGTTATCATATAAAGTATCCTTATATACAAAGTGGTATTTTGAAAGTCAAAATAACTGCAGTATGTCCGGATCTCATCTTGTTCATTCACTGAATTATTAAACAGAGAATGTGTCACTTGGCTTAAAGAGCGTAAATAAAATAAACAATTAAAGAAATGTAAAAGAGTAAGTAAGTAGATTATAGTGGTTTAAAAAGAGATGGGTCTGTGAGAGACTGAGTCAGGGGATGCTCGTTTTTTGTCCGTGGGTATTTCGCTTATCAGAGATGGGAAATTTCAAGGAAATTGTGATTTTTCATATATTTTTTATCTTAGAGTTTAAAATTGACTATTGATAGTTAGCAAATAACTTTTATGTTGATGTTTTGATACGTTGTTTCTATGTTCTATCAAAAGCATACAAATACCAATCTTCTGAAAAAATTGAATGAAGTCCCACCAGCCATCAGCCGAAACGATTAAATGAAAACAACACACTTACTCCCATCCTGTCCTGCATATACCAACACCCATCCATCAAATCCTAAGCATCACTTCTTTATCTAAACATTGAAAGATAGCAAAATGCACTTTTACCTAAAATAAAAATTACCACTTTAGCCCCTTGCTGCCTTTCTCATCAAGGACAAGCCATCACCCACAGAGACGGGACACAAACCATCACCTGATCCTGCCCCTCAAAAACCTATCTTTTTTAAACCAAATTTTATTCTCAACTACACAGATACAAACATTCCCCTCCCACTCCTACTGAACAACCAAACAACGCAGAAATATTCCCATTCTCTTTTCAGCATCAAGCAGCATTTTCTACAGTGAACTCCTTCAAATATTTTTCTCTGAAGAATATGGTTGGCCTCCATCAAAATGCATCAGAATATGCCAAGAGAATAATAGAAAATTTTGATATGTAACACGTATCTATTGAATTTTTTCTCTTCAGCTTCTGGGTGTCATTTTCATCAGCAATCCTTCGGATCACTTTATGGCTACGATACAAACAAACATACGTGCACACACACACACACACACACACACACACACACACACACATATATATATATATATATATATATATATATATATATATATATATAACCATGCATACACACACACACATATATATATACATATATATATATATATATATATATATATATATATATATATATATATATATCTTCCCATATTCTTTCACGACATGACAATGAAAAATCTGAGTATTTTATTTTGTCTTTAGATATTGTGTTTGTCTTTCCCGGTACTGCTTCCATGTGTGTGTGTGAGTATTCAATGAGTTAGTGTATGTGAGGTTTTACAGATAGCCAGAAAAAGAACGCGAGAATATTTGAACTGTCCACCCACTATGTCTGTTGGTCTTGATTCACTTGTTTTTTTTGACCGTCCTTCTTCCTCTGATTGACTGTTTGGCACATAATCAATAAGTCGTATGATTGATTTAGATTCTATAATTGCATCTGCTAAGCTGATATTTGCTGTCCGCTCCGTATTAAAGGTCTACAAGATTGATATATTAAAATGGATGCCCCTCCCCTCTCAAAAAAATAACCGAAGAAGATCTGATGTCTGCAACTGTTGAAATCTTCCCTCGATTATGTATTATTTTTTTTTTTATGTCAGTCTTGTTTTAGAATAGAATTTTGAAAAAATTCTGTCCCAAAACATACTCGGAATATAAATGAGAATTTTTCCCTCTCACAACACATGAGCATGAAGTTGACACGAAGTTTACTTGTGACATGTCAGGAGATTTTTTTCAAACCTCTCAGTTGAAATAGTTTCTGTCTCTGTGTTGTTGAGTTAGTTCAGTTTTTTTTTTTTTTCAGTATTTAATAGAACGTAGAACTTTGGAAATTGCATATGGTAGACGATCGGTATTCGATAATAGAAAGGACTTTCTTGAGATTCAGCCTATCACTAGACATTTCACAGAATATAATACAATTCATATATATATATATATATATATATGTGTGTGTGTGTGTGTGTGTGTGTGTGTGTGTGTGTGTGTGTGTGTGTGTGTGTGTGTGTGTGTGTGTGTGTATCATCAGTCTTCTAAAGTCCGTCGTCGGACATAGACCTCCCACAGGATTTGCCACAATTCCCTATCATGGATGTTGCAGACCCCGTATTTTCTGAATTTGTCTAGTTCACTTCTCCATCTTGTGTTCTGTCAGCCCTGGTTTCTTATGTGATCTCTGGGATCCACGTTCTGAATCGTGATGTCTATTGGTTGATTTTCATTCTTGAAAAATGACCAACCCATTGCCATATCAGTTTTTGATACTTTCCATGATATCTCAGACTCTTATTTTCTTCCTGATATACTGTACCGTCTTGTGATCTGTCCATGTAAGGTTGAGCATGACTTTCTAATGTGCACATTGCATGCTCCTCTGTTTGCAGGCCCGTCTCTTGGTTAGGTTTCATGTTTCACCCACATAAGTGACTATCTGGAGAATGCATTGGTTGTAAACTTTTCTTTCTAGGATGATTGAGATCTTCTGGTTTTTGAAAGTTGCTGAAGGCTTGCCATCCTAGAACGATTCTTTGCTTGATATATATGTATATATATATATATATATATATATATATATATATATATATATATATATATATATATAATGCTGGGCCTCACATGGAGAGACCACAAGACAGCACAGTACATCTGAGAAAAGACAAGAGTTAGGGACATCATAGAATCCATAAAAAACCTCAAATGGCGGTGGGCTGGCCATGTTGTAAGAATGGCAGACAATCGATGGACATTGCGACTCACAACATGGACCCCCGAAACCACATGCGCAACCGAGGCCGGCAAAATGTACGATGGAGAGACGAGCTAGACAAGTTCAGGAGGTACTGGCTCCGTGACGCCCATGATAGGGAAGTGTGGCAAATCCTTGGGAAGGTTTATGTCCAACGACGGGCGTTAAAAGATGATGATGATGATGATGATGATATGTGGTGGGGGTGTATTTTTATCATCTATTTTTCATATAAAGGAATAAGAGTCCATTGTACAACTGTTGGTTCCGTTAGTACGTACAACTTATGAGTCAAGTGTAAATACAATTCATCTTTGTAGACTGTGGCGTTGTATTATAGTTTCCGTTTGGAGTAAATCAGTTAATCCGAACATGCTGAAGACTTCGATCGAAGTAGAACTGTATTTATGTTTGTTGGATCAAATCAGAGGGAGATTAACCCTCGAAACCAGAATAATTACCTCCGAATTAGAGGGAATGTTCAAATCGTACGATGGTTGATTTATGCGCTGCCAGACACAGGAACTTCCAAGGAATCAATGATCGATAATGAAACAATGCAATTTGCAAGACTGTGAGAAAATTAAAGGATGGAATCGTCTATGAAAGTTTATCAACGTTGTAAAGCTCAGTTATTTACATTCATATTTGAGCCTTAAAGGTGGTGGCGGCTCTGCATTCAAAGGCACGGGGATTAAAATCGACGAATCGAAATCAAACCCTGACTGAGACTGCGTTCACTTCACGCCGATGCCCTTGGGAATGAGCTTTGTAACTTTTGTTCGCAACTTACCAGGGTGATGGACATCCCTGTCTCCGAACCGGGGAGGGGGACCCCTTAAAATGGCTGGATGCCAAATTTGACGTCCTTCCAGCAACACTTGTATTCAAGCTGATGCCAAACGTATTGCCCCTGTTTCCTTGGGAGTACAATAGCAAGGACGAGAGAGAGATTCAATTCCTTGATCTTCATATGCTTCTCCCACGAGGAAACATTTCAATGTTGTCCTGTTGTCTACCGAGACATGAAGAACTCAACGAAAGGTCAGCCTATCCGGGTATAAGACTGTAATAGTGGGGTACCCAGATATGACAAATGCACTCTACTTGGAATGGTCACCGGTCAGGTCACTAACCCCGACTTTACAGTAAGAAACCTATGTGGAACATAGGGTCACTAGCATTCTCCTCCATATTCCGTAGCAACAGGGTAGAGTCGATAGCCCAACAACCAGCCTTCTACTTTTTTATCCGGGCTTGGGATCAGTTAAGACGACCGCAAAATGATCGGGTCTTTTTCTATTGAAGTAACTTTCTCATGACTAGATTGTGTTACACTGCCTAATGGTCCGTACTATTTACCTGGAACAAGAAAGAATTTTTTTTACGTCTTTCCAAAACACATTCATGTGAAGTGAACTTGATCTGCAGTTTCTGTTTCACCATATCAGTAACTGTTCTGCCACCCTTCACCTCCACATTGGAATGACACAACTGAATTATTTCAGGTTCATTTCCTCATTTAAACATCTTAGTGGAGGGGGGAATCTACCAAGCTTCACTGACTAGGTATGTAAATAAGTAAAAGAAAGAAAAAGACATCGTATTTTACTTGAGAGGAAATATCACCGGAATGTTTTTCGGAGTAAAAGGTTTCATTTCTTTATTTTTCTATTTCTGTTTCTCCCCTCCCCCTCTTTTTTGCATTTCAGTCTTGGAAAGTCCAGGGCAGTTTTTGTCTATTTTGTAGACCTTTTGATAACAAACCTGATCTAGAAGAATGGTCTGATCAGTCACTCAATAGAAACTTGATCAACAGCTTTTGTCAGCATGCCACGTTGGGGTGATCAATTAAAAAAACTAAACACTGATCAATGAATAAGTCACTTTTGCTTACCATTTGTTTAATAGCTGAAAGGTCAAAATTTTCAGAAGGAATAAACATAGATGCTGCCGCATCCCCTCCCCCATCTGCCAATAATTATCGACAGGAAGGGTTTTCGATGTATCAATTAAAAGTTTTTTTTCATGATACAGAGTGAATGTTCCAGCTCTGATAATGCGTGACACATATATACATTAGAAGAAAGATGGATAGATTTGCAATAAAAGAAAGGCAGGATATAAATTGATTTATATTGTTTTGGTAACACACTTTCAAACTATTCTTTTAAAATGTTTATCACTTGTATCTCTTTGTATAATATATATATATATGTACATATATATATATATATATATATATATATATATGTATATATATATATATATATATATATATATATATATTTATATATATATATATATATATATATATATACATATATATATATATGCCATTATATAAAGATTTCAAACAGTTTTATATAAATATATATGTATATATATATATACATAATAATTTATTTGGGAACGTACACCCATGTATACATTGGCATATGTATGCAGGTACATATGTGTATATATCTTACATGGAGATGTTATAAGATAGCACAGTGTATTAGATTTAAAGAAAAACAGGGATCGGAGGTATAGGAACCAATAAAAAAGAAACTTAAGCAGCAACTGACTGGTCATTTTGCAAGAATGTCAGACAGCTGCTGGACAACAAAACTTGCAACATGGATACCAAGAAATCAAATACGAAAGTGAGATGGCAAGCTGAGATACACAAATTCAAAAAGTTCTGGCCCTGCAATGTGCATGATAAAGATGTCTGGCGAATCTTGGGCAAGGTGATGATGATGATCTATAGATATAAAGACTGATTCATGTCATTTCTATCGAATGCTCACCTATATGAATAATTATTCCGTTACGTTGGATTCAATCTTTTAAGGCATGCAAATCAAATCATGATAACATTTTAAAGAACCCTAGTAAATCATGAAAATTTTTTTTGTCAATCATCAACCAATATATTCAACTGAAAAATTTGACAAAATATTTTTATATACGTGCACATGAATGATATATATATATGTGTGTGTGTATGTGTGTGTGTGTATGTGTGTGTATGTGTGTGTGTGTATCCACATGTGTGTGCATGTGAGTGTATGTGTATGCTACGTTCAAAATAATGATTTTTTGGTTGTTTTTGATGGATCATTCTTTCGTCTCCATCTTCTTTAGCCGCGACTATTTTCCAATTCGTTCGGGGCCAGATAAGATATTCCACTGAATTAACAAATTTTAGCTACAATTTTCCCAACTCTAATTACAGTCAATTAATCATTAAATCTCTCCTGGCAGGCAGAAATCAATGGATGACAAGATGAAGGAAGGATTAGGAAAAATCAAAATGAAAGAAATGAATGAAAAAATTTTTTCAAAAAAAGAAAAAGACGCTAACATAGCAAAGAAAGAAAAATCACTTGAAATAAAACATAAATTGAAAAATAATGAAAGAGTCTTAAAAATACCAAATGAAATTAAATATTTGACCCCCTTTCTTGCCCAGCAAATCATGGGTTTATCTTATACTCATTATAATAATCGGGTCTTGATTTTGAAGTTACCAGTGAAAGATTCAGCGCATGTTTTTGTCAATTTTTGCAATTCAACCATGTTTTCCTTCAGTGTAAATGTAAGAGAAAACTATCTGTTCAGATTTTGAATTTATTTTAAGTTATTTATTTGTAGAGATTGTTTCATAAGATATCTTGAATGAATTACAGTACACTGGATTATAATTTCTTTTCAATTTCCTTTTCACTAATGGCGGCGCATTGTCTATAGTGAAACGAGGATGAGTCAAATCAGTTGACGAAATGTTTACACTAGACAATATAAATGGACGCAACAGTGGGCAATGTTTGTTTAATTTTCGATTCTGACTACCATATTAATCGTATATCAATAACAAGATGATCGAATGATCCATCATATAGTAGAATACAGTGAGTAAAATATTTGCCATAGCATTATCTTTATTTCGTATGGATCGGGGCTATTTGTTGACTTCCGCTGCCTAGCCTAGGCCCAACCAAAGAGTAAACGATAAACGGGGATGATTTGAAGAGATGTCGAGAAGGACAAGACAGTCCGTTGTAGGATCAACTCAACTTAAACTTGTATTTCGACTGAAGATGATTACTGCAACCTTTAAATTATATATAGAATAGATAGATTTTGATACTAATGTGATTATTGAACATGAAGCAAAATCATGGAAAAAACCACGATAACAAGTTGAAATTTTGTTCGTTTAACAAAACACAACGAGCAATTTTTAAAACTTATCCTTCAACTTTTTTTATGATTTTGCTATGCATCTGCTGATTACGATAGTGTGAAAATTTTGTACCAATGAATGACTTTTCAAAAAATTATATTCGTAAGACTCGTCAGTTTAGCTCAGTTGGTGAGAGAGTCGACTACCAAAGATTTGGTCGTGATTTTGAATCACAGTTGAAGAATTATAATTTTATGAATATGTTTAATTTACCGTGTCGTGATAGACAAACAATGAATAGTTCACTCTCCTAGGTTAGGGGAGGAACGGTTCTCGTTTTTTTTTCTTGTTACAGGATAAAAAAAAAAGTAAATTCTAACTTGGACTGGAGCTGGATTAAAAATAATTGAGAGATGAAACGAGAAAAAGAAATAGAAAAATATCGCAAACAAGAGAAAAAAAGATTCAATAAAAGACAGAGTCATTCAAATTATATGTATCCGATCAGTTTTATTCAAAACCCTTGAGACCAGACACTCTTCCGAATTTGGAACTTATAAGATTTAAGAGTGGTAGTACAAGTATGTTACAGTGAAAAAAGATTTACTTAATAAAACTCTTTTTTTTCTAAAATCACTTCAATTTTTGCACGTGAAATTATTAGTTTATCTCAAAGTATTATTGATTATATTTAATTAAAAATTTGCCTTGAGACAAACTAATAACATCAGGTTAACTAAATTTTTTCAACCAAGCAATATTATCCAGTTGGTGTGAAAGTACAACTTTTCCAGAGAACACAAGATAGGAAATTAGGTAAATCCTCTGGGAATGGTAATATCTCATTTAACATTATGAATATTTACGCAGATTACGGTAAATTTAAGCTCTAAATGATATTAGAGTTCATTAGTACAATAGTAAATGAAATAAGATGAAAATCTGTAACGGGATGTGTGTGGCCTAATGGTCAACACTTCGGAAAAGGAAATCGGCGAACCGAGGTCAAACTTTGGCTTTAACAGTTTGCGTTCTCTTAGTATTAACAGACTTGGGAAAGTCATGAATCCATCTCTCCCACTGAGTGAATAATCGGGTAGATTAACCTGTTCAGCCTTGATTTTCATTGTCTGGGACATAGACAACTCTGATTCAAAGCGTGGGGAGAAGTCCAATCCTTCGTTTGGCGTTGTTAGAGGCAGGCATCGGATGAATAAGGGAACAAATTCCCAGAATGTACAAATAATGGGGTTCTGGTGAATTTTCGGCGGGTCTCAAAAGGCATATGTGTATCATGATGAATTGATTGAGTACAATAACGGCCAATGAAAGTGGACGGTTGAAAAAAACACAATCGTCAACTCCATCTCCTCACGATACGCGTACGACATCAGTATAAATGGAAGATTTTTTCTTTCAAAGTCTGTACATTATCTGCGTTGTGTTTGAACCTACTATGATTTTATTCTCATCACATCATGGACTTGAAGTGCTGATTGCCAAACAGTTAGCATCGCAGAAAGTGAATTAAATGAAGTCACTTCAAAATACGATTGAGATTTGCATTCACTTTGCGAAAAACCTTAATCTATATCTTCCCTCACCAGTTATGGACGAGATTGGGCAAGATGGAGTGAGCAACTCTACTTAAGATGCTCGTTAGCTCTTCTGCAATATCATCAACGTCATCATTCTTGCAGCATCCGTATTTGGACCTTCCCAAGGATTGGCCAGAAATCTCTATCATGGGCGTCACAGGGCCAATACTTCCTAAATTTATCCAGTTTGTCACTCTATCTTATATTCTGCTGGCCCAAGTTATGCATATTATCAATGGGGAGGTATGTTGTGAGTCTTGATGTTTATCAGTTGACTGACATTCTTCCAACATGACTAGCCCATTGCCATTTGAGTTTTTCTATGAATTCTATGATGCCTTGGGCTATCACCTTCCCTCTAATATACCGTGCTGTCTTTTAATCTTGAGCATAATTCTCTTTTGTACACGTTGCTTACCGCTCAGTTTGAGGGTTAGTCTCTCGGTCATGTTCAATGTTCATGCTCCATAGGTGACTATTGGGAGGATGCATTTGGTTGTATACTTTTCTTTTTGGGACTAATGGGATATTCTTGTCCTTGGGTTCTTAGCTTGCTCAGCCGAAAGCTTGTCGTACTAAAGTGATTCTTCGCTTGATTTCTTCTTCTTTTAGAAATCCATTGGAATTTCGTTGTCTTAGGTTTACGTAGTGGTCTACTTTCTCTAGTCCTGCATTTTCAATTTTGATCGCTGTGTGTTTATTTCCGATGAGATTGTGGCACTGCAAAAACACGAAGAACATAGAAGTCGAGCTGAGATAGAGAAATTTGTTATACGTTGATCCTTGGCATGGAAAGCCGTAGCCATTGCTAGAGTGAGGGCAATGCTTCACCTTTTCACTTCATCTTGAGACTTGGTATAGCATGTTATATTTTCTTCTCATTGTTTCCCGTCTTTTACTAACACCTTACGGCAATCATTTATGTTATAGTCTCTTTTTGTTAGTAATGCTAGCAGTCTTCCAGAACACCGAGAAACCCTTCTATCCTGAGAGAGTTTGTTGCCAATAGAGTTATTTAACCCCATCTAAAACTTCACAGAAATTCAGAAGTCTTAACTTATACAAGTTTTGTATCATCAAAAAAGAGGCGACGGTTTTTAAAAAAAAAATAATCAAGACATACTGGAGCAGACAAAATTCACTTTGAAAAGAATCATTGAAATAAGCATATATATTGGAAATTAGGGACTTCAAGGCAGATAAGTAGTTTGGGGCAAGAATCTTTTTTTATGTTTGGATTTCAGACTTCTTACGACACCATATTTTGTTACCATCCAATTGAAAATGTATTGCAGTCGCAAACCCAGAGGGAAATCATTCATGAATAAATAAAGAGAGAGGGACAGAAAGAAAAAAAGAAACAAAGAAAAGAATAAAAAAGAGAAGAAGAAAGAAATAAAGAGAGAAAGAAAGTTGTTCTATTATTCCTTAATTTATATGTAAGACTTCTGATGGAAAAATCTGACAACTACAATCTCATATATTTGATTAGTTGAGGTTTCCAGCATATTCAATATATTGTATGATATACAACACTCATGTTGGCCGGGAGGAATTATATATAGAAAGAGAGTGAGAAAGAGAGAGAGAGAGAGAGAAAGAGATAGACAGACAGACAGACAGACAGACAAACAGACAGAGGGAGGCGGGAGATATATATATATATATATATATATATATATATATATATATATATATATATATATATATGTATAAATATACATATATATATATATATATATATATATATATATATATATATATGGTAGATATGTACATATATATTATATTGAAAGAGAGTTAGATATATGGATAGAGAGAGGTTGTTTGAGAGGAAAGATATGTGTTTTAATCAATAAAACTGGAAAAAAAACTTTTTTCCCCAAATTTATGTCATTTCCGTGAATTATTTCTCAACAGTTGATGTAATATATGTAATATACTTTTCTTTGTTTTTTCTCATATTTCACACATTATTATATACTATGATTCCATCTTTGCTGGGCTCTTCAGCTACCACACAGAAAAAAATATGCATATATATATATATATATATATATATATATATATATATATATATATATATATATATATATATATATATACGTAATTTGGCAATGAGTTTCCTTCCACACAAATTCCATTACATCAGATGGATGATTTTCGTTGATTTTTTTTTTTTAATCATGTATTTTTTGCAAATAAATTGTGTTTCGAAAGGTTCACCAGAATAAAGTCCAAAGTTCGTACTATTTTTCTTGTCGTATTGTTTACTTTGTTATGGGAAACGAACTTTCTCAAAGTAAACAATTTTTTTCACAAAGAAGCAACGTTACTGTGGATTACTCAGTCCATTTTAACTTCAAGGCATAACATAGCATTGTCAATAATTTCATTGCTATGATCGTTTGATCTGGATATTACCGAAGACTGTCGGAAGCGCTCGGAGAAGAACAATAATCCAGACACTGGACAGTTGCCTCATTCCTGTTACCCAACGAAATGGAAAAGAACTTTTTTGCAAATAATATGTATATATATATATATATATATATATATATATATATATATATATATATATATATATAATAAGAATCAGGAGGAATCCAAACGAATCATCCATGAACCGTATATCTTACATGACGGTAAAATATACACTCCTTGTGACCAATACAATAACATATGATCTTTGCTACAACCACATCAACACACTTAATAAAAATAGGAAGAGAACATTATACCAATTCCGTTTTGGCCAAGAACACTGTTTTTCAATTAAGCAAAACCAGCGACGGATCAATCCATTTCTTTGATGAGATGTGTTAGACACACATCAAAATACAGTCTCGGATATTTTCCAATGTTCTTTGTTTGTCACTATATATATACATATATATGTATATAACATAGGAGCATTGCAGAATAAAGCTCGTCACTCCAATACAGATCATAACTGCGCTGACCCCGGACATGTCTACATGATAGGCCTTTTTATCTCATCTCTCTCTCTTCTGTCGTCTTCTACTTCAATTTGATCAAGTTCGTTAAACTATCTGTTATCCTTCTTTTTCCTTGCGTATCTAGTCCATCTCCATTTTGACACTCAATCCATCCTACGATAAGGTTCATAAATCAATCTGCTCTTGGATCAATTTTGAACCTTCCCCCCTGTTCTATTCCAAGCATCGTTGTTTCTATTCATCTTTGGGTGACTGAGTTCGTTTCTTAGTGATTTTGTTGGCTTTCACGTATCACAGCCGTACTTTATAGCAAGCCTAATACACTAATTGTTCATTTTACGTTTTAAACATATTATCACGGTGCTTTTCAATATGTAATGAAAATTCTCCATTTCAGGAACATATTTCTCCCTTTCCTGTTAATCCATGGTAGATTTACCTATATAAACATCGATCTGCTGTGGATAACATGAAATGATTTTCAAAATACGTGAAGCTTCATTTCAATGAAAGATTCCTTCAAACTCAAATTAGCAAACCCGAGCTTTTTTGTTGTTGTTGTTGTTGTACGTTGTTAATTCTGTTAGAGAGTTCGTTGTTTTAATTCATAGTCCCCCTTCCCGAGTGCATACTATCGGAATGATATAATCAATTATTTTTATTCTGTGTCATTGGTAAGTCATCAGGCCGATAAGTCTATGTTAGAGTTAAAATCATGGCATTTTTACTCAATTTAATTTATTTGGTCTGGCATAAAACAGAACAATAAATCAATAAAAGTACACCAGTGCTTATATATATATATATATATATATATATATATATATATATATATATATATATATTATGATTAGCGATCCTTTCTTTAGGGTTGAGCACTCTTAGGTAAGGCATCTATCTGCTGTAAGCAACAGTGCAATGCTCCTCTAATTTTGGAATTGAGCACTTGGTATACAGAGAATTATGCGTAAATAAATATATCGCGTAATTTAGTCCTACGGAACAGTTCTGCGTAGGGCAAGGTTAAAGCATCTGTCTCTGGATCCGGGGCGAACGTTTCAAACCCACTCAGCGGTACTGGAGGGGACATCAAATCACACTAAAGAGTTATAATACAAAGTAACACCTGTTTATGGTTTACACTATTATATACATATATCCAACCAAATAATGACAATAACAAATATATCTGAATAAGTGGTGCCCTAGTCCCATCTAAGTAGTACTCCGGGGACCTCTAACACTTTTCTCGTTGCTCTTTACATTTTCAAAACATCTAAGAAGTTTTCTCGAGATTTACTTTGTATCGTTTTTCGTAATCTCGTTCACGGTCTAAAATCCCTATAAATACAGGAGTTACATGGAGCCAAATCTGGATTATAATGAGCCTGAGATATTAGGATAATGCAATGTTTTGTGGGGGAAAAATGTGGCCTGAAGAATAATACATGTATGCAACTATCACATAGCACACAAGCCAACTCAATGGGGTTTCAGTGCCGACCGACTAACCCAACGGGAGAATGTCTGCTCACAAGCGTGCAATAAAGTACCGTATGTTTGTTTGCCAAGTTATATCAAAACTGTTCTTGAAATTTTCAAGCTTCTGGATACTTTCTTCGATCACGCCATGGATGTCAGTGGTTTTTATTTCCTGAGAACGTCATTTGAACTCAGATGATAAGAGCTCTCTACATAAAATTTGTTCTAGATTAATTCTTTATTATGGAATAATTTGCCGTAACCATCAACAAATGACGGAAGTATTTGAGTAATTTAGCAATTGCATTGTACTTTTGAGATATCAAAAACATTATGTTTGGCAATATTGTCTTTTTTATGTTCAATATTTTCTGAATGCCGTACGAAAGCAGATACATTTGTTAGAGGCGCATGTATAACTTATTCCAACAGGAACTTCCCCTTTAAGAAAGGAAAGTCAGTTGAAACTTTCTTTTAACAGGAAGCTACTTTGAATAGTAGTTCACCTACGGCATCAATGATATCAAAAAATGAATAGTTACTAAATGTGGGAGGAGGTCCTGGAGGAACCAAGCCTCTCCTATCCTCAATCGAGCAGCTGCAGGAAATTGCTTTGCCGGCGGCTGTCTACCTCAATGGTAAGAGTATCGCTACATTGAAACAGCTTCCCTATTAGTCGCAGGTTCGATTCCTGGAACAGCCCCATTTTCTTTAATTATTTATTCTATTTGCGTTGTCTAGAACGAGTGATACATTAACCATGTAATGACGAAAGATAATATTAAATGGGTTCCCATATTACATAACGCATTTTATATTCATTCCGTTGGAACACATACATCAATTTCATAATACCTACACACACACACACAACACACACACACACACATATATATATATATATATATATATATATATATATATACATATATGTATATATATTGTATATATATATGTATTGATACGCATATATCGGTTCCTCAGATAAAAATATTTCGTTAAAAGAAATTCACAAATGACCTCGAATAATTATTGCATTTCATTTATCAAGTTCAACATAAAATAAAATTCCTTTTCACTAAGTTATCATGTGATAACGTGAAAAGTGTCAAATAACCAAAATGGATCTACTTTCATATTTGACACTTTTGTTTTCCACTGTTCGTGCCTCCACGAAATATCATCAAGACCGATTGACCTGATCTTTGTTACGGATTTTAAACAAAAAATCTGCTGCCTACATATTTTTGGCAATGAGACAGTGATAGAAGTAGTAAAACTAACTCGGTGTACATCAGTAAATGTTTTCGTTTATCCCTCCACCCCTTTCTTTTTCTCATTGAGGAAAATTCAACGTAATCCAGTTCATATTGGGTGGGGTTCCACATCCCCTCTTTTATCGTTGACAAAGGCTCTACATGATTCAGTTTGTAGTGAAGGCAAGTTGAAACCCACAGACACCTGACTCTGTGCTAAGTAGGCGAGTTTGTAGATAAACTTCAAGATAACTCTTTATGGGTGGAGGGGTTGAAGCATTGTAAAACTTTTATTTTTTGCTGATTCTTTTGATCACAACTTCACTAAGGCCATCGATCCACGACAGTCAGTTAAGAGTGCAGAATTTGTGGTAAAGGTTTATGTCTCAGCGTTTCTTTTCCATTAGTTATGCTAGAAAAGAAAGAATAAATAACATATTTTTTAATGTGCTGTCTTATTAGAAGTTATCCTTTCCTCGGGCATTGACAGTTATCTCTGCTAGAAAATTTCCAACGAATACACATCGTGTTTTATTATATATGGAGATGTATTCAATTAAATTTCAGTAAATTACCCGAGATGCAATTAATGAACAATGCATACTTTGTGGAAACAGGCTGTGAGTGGGTGTGCATCGATATGTCTGAGAATCCGTGTATTTCGATGGGTTCATATGTCTTGATTTATATGTGTGAGAGTATATATATATATATATATATATATATATGTTTACATTCATTTTAGATGTGTGTGCCGACGGCCGTCTTCTTTTTTTGCTAATAACGAGCAGCATCAGCAAAGACAAAAATCCATTACAAGCTGAAAAGCACTCAGGGAGCTCTTACCTTTACCAACTCCATACACTAAGAAGGTAGTGAAGATCAATTTATATATTGTTACAATGGAGGGGTGTAAGTTTTGGGTTTCTGTTTTCGGACAATTATCTTAATATATTGAAAAAATATTTCTGAATCGAGAAAATTCATATATTCACTCCAAGATTTCATCAGCTCTCCCTAAGCCAAAGACGAACTCCACAAAATGTCATTTAGAACTTTTAGAGATATAGCGAGGATGATTATGAATGAATATGTAAATATATGAGGAAAATGAAAATAGAATTATCCTTATTTGAATTTTTTCTTTACACCTGAAAACGTCACTGAAATTCATTGAGAACTCTCGGAGCTATAATGAGGGTGTGGACAAGCAAGTAGACATGGTTGAAAAGATATGAGAGGATATGCATGATGAGTGCACAACGAACTATTTTAAAAAGTTGACATTTTCGTTATTTTTAGAGCTACAATTAATTTCTATTTGAAGTTTGAGCACCCTGTAAAATGATCCATGGAGTGTTCAAACTTCAAACTAGAAAAATAGAATGGGCATTATCGCTGTAGAAATAAGAAAAATATCACCTATTTAAAATTGGTTCGTTGGGCACTCATCATGCGCGGCCATTCTTCCAACAACGCTGGCAGATGTAAAAAAAAAAAGTCTTACTATTCAAATCAATACTGGCGAGCCGTTTCCTTTTGTGATGCTAAAAACCTCGACTAGCTTCTTGGAGTGGGTGTGTACCAGAACATTCCCTTTTATGAAATTACGTCTTGTGATTTATTGCAATACACGATCTTCTTCTGGCAATCCTACTGTGTTGCATTAAAAGCACAAACAATTCAACACATCATTTAGGCTTCGACTGAGACAAAGAAAGAAAACACAAACGAGAAACAACGACTTGAATACAATGCTTGAATTGCGAAGCACGCAAACTGATTAATGCTGTGTATCATAAGAAATTATATGCATGCGTAAATATATACTAGTTTGACTTGTGGTTTTGAATACATTATTTTACAACGGGGTCAATATCAGAAACCGTCAATAAAACTGTCGACAAAGTTTCTCCAATTTCAAGTCGTTCTGTCTTGCTGACTGGCTGTATGTATGCATCACACGTAGAGGCAGTAGCAATAGAAATCTAGGAATATATATATATATATATATATATATATATATATATATATATATATATATATATATATATATTATTGTGTCATCAACAGCTGTTTCGTTGTATTACAACTCTTTAGTGTGGCTATAGACTTTCCATTATCCCATCCAGTACCGCGAGGCAGAATTGAAAACCTTCACTTCAGAATTGAAACCTTTACTTCAGACCCGGAGGTCGATATTTTACCTCTGGACTACGTCTGGACGGTCAGTAAGGCGGAATTTAAGCTATATATCTATTTACACAGAAATTCCTCATCCAACAAAGTGCTTTATTTCAAGGGAAGAGCATTGCAAAAGATTACGATGGATGAGTTATCTCACTTGAAGAGTGCTCAACCCTGAATATGTGTGTGTGTGTGTGTGTGTGTGTGTGTGTGTGTGTGTGTGTGTGTATGTGCCTGTGTCTCTGTGTGTGCATGTGTGTTGCATAAATTACATTTCTATGTATGTTAAATTTCTACGTAATGTCTACGAAATAATTGCGCAGTTATAGCCAAAAGTTCTGACAAGATTAGACATTTACAGTGCAAGATAAAATGTGTAATTCATGGCCATTGCAAATCTCCTTCAGGATTTTTAAGCTTTTTTTCGAAGCCATGAAACGCTGAAATAACTTTGATTTTCCGGTCAAAACATTTACTGGGCGACAACACTTAACATTCTGTACGGTTTCGGCCTCGTGACACTTTGCGGTAATTCAAAAAAAGACGATTGTGTATCGGGAACAAACTTGATGTGAACGATTATTGAAGATAGATTGAACATTTTTACGAACAGTCCAAATCACCCTACGTTGGGTAGATCAACTAGTGAGTGCATGGACCAAAGCAATAGAAAAATTATTTTAATCCCTTGTTGTACGTACACGCATACATAATCATAAATGTGTCGGCTTTGGAAGACTGACTGGTTAAGGTTATTTTCAAATTCATCTAGTGCAATTGATGAAGTATTATACACCATTTTTTATTGATTTTTTTCCTACTATTTTCTTTCATCCCAATCATTGACTTCTTTTTATCACACTAAACCTCCGGCTTGATACTCTTCAGTAGTGAGTAAATAAATTCCCTGCGTGGAATAAGTTCCTGGTAGGTATCGAACTTTCGACCCTCTGTACTGGAAGGTTGCTTGCTTCAAATATGAACGCTCTCACAACGGGAACTCAGCGGTAAACGTTAGTCCAAACTT
>OY735207.1:58517612-58522612 GCA_963457665.1 Thysanoteuthis rhombus
ATGTTACTGCCAGTCAGAAAGAGGTATATAAGATTACGTTACTTGATCATTAAAAGTGTCAAAAAACATTTGATGGAAGCTAGATGCTATACGACGGAGAAAAATGAACTTTTAAGGTTAGTGAGATACAATTATAAAATTCTCCAGGTGAATATATTGGTAAAGAATCGACTCGAAGAAATTGTTTTCTGCGTAATTAGTATTCTTGGAGATTATATCATAAGTTGGTTTGCATGCTGTCTGAGATTAAAATCGACTCAGCAGATTTAATATTCACATGGCTGAATATTCAATAGAAAAGACACTAAGAGTGAGTCATTTTGTTGTTATACTTACTAATCCCTCATCGTTAAAAACGTTGTTGCGGTAGCCTACGGAAGTACGCCTTGTTTCAAAAAAATATTCAATATAAAGTATCTGCATACAATGCACATAAAAAAGACTTATATAAAATTACACGCTACATGTACGACATAGACTATTTAATGAGAAAGGGGGTTGGCGTTAGATCAACACTGTGAGGGTGCCATAATTATATAATTGTTTCGTTTACAAAATCCCTGAAACATGGTAAGCATCCAATGATCCCAACTAGAGACAGTTTATTCATTGTACCATGATAACAATGTTTATGTGAAACAGGAGAAAAACGCCGGAGAAAATTGCATGAATAGCATTAACAGATATTGGGTAAAAGTGACTGAAATGGCACAGGAAATTCTTCTGAAAAGATTTTAATCGATATAAGACGTTACTAACAGAGTCACAAGACCGAGTGGCTTCAGTACTGATGATGGTAACGTGAGAACAGAGGCCGATACAACTAATTGTATTCGATCTCAAATCTTGGAAATCAAACTGAGGCAAAAGAATGTATTGACCAGGAATGATGTGTTTAAAACTGCAAAGTGAGGATGTCAGTGTGTAAAAGATCAATAGAACAGTCAATAAAAACATTCACGTGACCATCGTCTTTTGACAGCATGTCGTGTTGGGGTGATCAATTAAAGATTTGGAAAAGGTGTGATCTATGAATAATTTACTTTTCTCGTCTCTCATTTGGAAGCTATCACTGACAAAATCTGAATCTTCAAACAAAATAAGCATGAATGCTGCCGAACAAAAAGTAAGAATTCAATGTAAAATGAAGTATATTGGATATTGAACCCCCTCTACTAAAATCCTTTCTTTTCCACAAATAATAAGCTCCAGTGATGCAGTCTGTGCTGTTGATGCATAGCTAGTCAGCTGGCCAGCAAAACCAACTTGAAGACTGAAGAAACCTGTGTTGATAGTTTTTGGGACAGTTTGCTCGATGCTCTCTAATAATGAAGGTTCTGCACACTTAGAACATCCGAAAAACCTTTTTTTTAAAATCTTTTCGAGATTCAGCACCGAACAGTTGTGCAGGGATCAAATCTGTAACATCCGGGTGATTTTAATATTAAGGTGTATCAAAAGACCTTTCGTTTTTTACATGCTTTTACCCCGAAACTCATTCAAAAAACAAATTGGAACGACTTTCTAGGTCTCTACTATATTATCAAAGATAACATTTTAAACATCGTATAAATGCCGAAACAAATCATCTTCCGACCTCCAGATTAATTATAATGGTGGATATAAATGGTGAGATTCTGCCAATTTTGAGGCATTATTTCAAATTACGTCTCAAAGCTGTTGAAGCAGCACGCAGAATTCGGAAGATAGAAGGAAATGAAACAATATATGGTTATGTAGCACAAAACTGGTTCAAGCATTTTAAGGGTGGTGATCTGTCCCTTGAATTAGAGCCAAGAAATGGATGGCCATCAGTTGTTGATTATGATGGTTTAGAATGCAAGATAAACGAGAAGAAATGCCCATCGACTGACGCAAAAAAGGCTGCTGCTGATGATGAAGAAGATGAAGGATCACCCTGATGTTTCCCCAGGGCTGATGGTTCACCAACGCATGGAAACTAGGAATCAAGCGGTTCACCAATAGTGCGTGGAAAAATCGATAGATTTTTCTATTAAATTATTTCTCTGTTCTGTAATAAATCAATTCTTCTTCTCGTAAATCGTCTCAATTTATCTTTCTTTCTTTTTTCATTTCCTTCTTGGCATTTTTCTCTCTCTTATCAGCCGTTAGCCAGCTTCTTTACTCACGCTAATACAAAGCTCTTTATATCATCCCATATATATATGTTTAAAAACTAAATACATCAAGGTGCTTATACACACATATAGACACACGTATATATACACACGCATATATATATATATATATATATATATATATATATATATATATATATATATATATATATATATATATATATATATATATATACTCGTTCTTCCCGGTGATGAAAAAACATTGATGTATTTGAATCTTTGAAAAAAAAACTATTTCAGTGATAGTGTCGACTGTTTCAAAGTACGCGTACATTTATACGTATGTGGGGTGTGGCTGTACATGATAAGTGCCAAATGCGCGTGCACCCATGCGATAATTTAAATATATTGGATAACCCTATTTCAATCTTACCCTCAAAATGATCAAAACCGAGCCAGTTATCCCACGGCTGAATCATGATGAAAAGCATTCAACCTTCAACATAAAATAAGAACTAAGCATTACAGTTGTACAAATAAGGAAAACACACACAAACACCCATATATATATATATATATATATATATATATATATATATATATATATATGAGATCTGGAACACGTTCAAATTGAATAATAAATATATTTCTATGATTTTTATTGAAAAAGAAATTAATATTAATGATTTATATTTCTTCTAATAGAAATAAATAAAACTGTTGTAATATCCTGCTATCAGCGTCGAGTCAGCAGGCATATTTTCCGATCGATTGTTGGCTTTTCCCGTTTTCACCCAAAAATATAAAGGTTGTCATCTATGTCAATATGTACGTATACGTGTGTGTGTTTGCTTATAGCTGTCGATCGAAATTCGACTAAGTAAAGATACATCTTTGATATTTTTGTAAGCTGATTGACTTATGTGCTAATACATTCATTTGCTTCTCACCTTCCGTCCCAAAATTCTTACATATACATAAAGCCACACATATACATCTGCAAACATACAGACACACACATTTATAGATATATACAAATAGAATATATATATGTATATATATATATATATATGTATATATATATATATATGTGTGTGTGTATATGTATATATATATGTAAGGAAGTATATTAGGTGGCAAAATATTTGTTGCGTCAAATTTACGATTATTTCATAATTAGGTTGCAAACACACTATTAACTTTTTATAATTACACTACATACATGCACATGCACAAAAACTCATACACACCCAAATATGTATATATGTATTTTTCAATTTATAAGAATAAAAAAAAAGTGAAATCGGAAACAGACATATACCCTGTCAGTATCCAATCACAATGCTCAATATGCATCAAAGTGAATCGAGCTATCGATTCAGAAAAAGAGATTTTTCCAAGATTGTAACCCAGGGATTGTAAACGTTTCGTGCAAAAATCGCCCTCCAGCACCTTTAAACTCATATATATATATATATATATATATATATATATATATATATATATATATATATATATATATATATATATATATATATATATATATATATATAACCAGTGAAGTGACATAAGGCAAGAATGATAATTGCATTCTCGTAACAACAGCAAATGACTGGATTAGTGGGATATAAGTAGATAAGAAAGCCTCGAGTATTCGATTTTGATGGGTTAAATGCCACACTCATGGGTAATTAGAAAGATTTGAGTAACATCGACAAAAGCCGAATTGGTATCCATATGACTACCTCAGTGCATTTTCAAAACGGCACAAGTTTCACCGATCGAAGAAATGAACAGTTGCTTTTCTGCAAAGTATGAGTCAACGGAAGGGCCACCGTGACACAAATTACATTCACCTTTAATCAAGCCACAACAAACAGTACACATGATCGTTGTTGCATTTTGGGCAGAATGCCAGTGGAAATACCGATGCGAAACCAATCCCTATCGCAGAGTGAGCCTCCTGTGACACAAAGGCGACAGAATCGGATTATGTATCAAAAGAAGACGGTCAAGTATTCCGACGAGTCTTGCTTTCTCCTGAATCAGGTGGACGGCAGGTAACGTGTGTGTAGTTATCCTTGGGAAGCTATGGTGCCACGATGCACCCAGTTAAAAGAACAAGCCGACTAAGGTAGTACAATTACCTGGGAAACATTCTACTGGGAAACACTGGTTCTTATCAATCGCGTGGGAGATACTTTATTGAATACTATCTCCATCAAAATCATTGAAAATCATGTACACCCTTTCATGGCAAGTGTCACTTACGATGACGGTAACATCTCTTTGCAAGACAATGTGACCTGGAACATTGGCACGAGTGGCACAAGAATTGTTTTAAAAACAGAAACAAAATGCTTTTAATGTTGTCATAGCCATTTAACTCAGAAAAATCGAGGTCTAGATCCCTTTGAGCACTTGTTGGATGTGTTGGATCAATGAGTTCGTCCTGCAGAACCTCAACTACATAACTTTTATAACATAAAGAGTTAAAGGACCTGTTGCGATTACATTACCACCAGATTCAATAGGAAATCTTAAGTTGTTTTGTAGAGTCCATTTTGCATCGGATAAGATCTGTTTTGCAGTTGAATAGAAGAGAGACATCTTCTTAGGCGGGTTGTTATAATGTTCAATCTCGTTTGTGTATAAGTATATTCCTGTTGAGCTGGACATGTTATTTAGCATTGTATTGTCGCTCAATAACATGAACAGAAAGGAATTATTCATAAACCAATGGGTTGTAGTGTTACTAGCGAGTGCAGGATCTTTTGATTAGATCTAAATAGTGTCATGAACACCAATGGTATTTCTTTACTTAGATAGGTATCAAAGAACGAGCCGTCATTTTGTTGAGAGAGATAATTGTCCATAATAGATGTATTTGTGCAGCTCGAT
>OY735207.1:58527612-58550112 GCA_963457665.1 Thysanoteuthis rhombus
ATATGATGTGTATCCAGGAAGCAATCTTTCATTAATATGTGTTTGATTAAAAACTACAGGTAGGGGTTTGGAAATTTTTCAGGTGATTTTTCATAATTGCCTATCAGAGAATAGGTTTCTGGATGTTATAGATTTTCCAAATGTGGTCGAATTCTTATGGACATTCATCTGCCCATTATCAAGACCGGGAGAAAACCGTGGAAATTAATTTTTCTTGAGTTTTCGTCATCATCATCATCATCATCATCTTGATGGGTTTCTTTTAGCGTCTGTCGTTGGATATAGACGTTCCCCAAAATTTGCCAAAACTCTGTATCTAATTTTTGCTGGTCAAAGTTTCTCATACAATCCCTGGGGATCCACAAATTCTGATGTCCAGTGGTAGTCCGCTATTCTTGACCAGCCGATCGCCATTTGCTTCTTCTTATCGATTCTATGATGTCTCTGTCTAATGTTTCTTCTGTAATATACGGTGCTGTCTAGTAATCGATCCATTTGATATTGAAACTGATTCTCTCCTATGCATGTTGCGTGGCTCTCAGATTTGAAGTAAATATATCGGTTAGTTTCAATGTTCCATCTCCATAAGTGACTATCAGTAGGGTGCATTGATTGTATAACCTACTTTTTAAAACCAACGGGATTTTATTGTTCTCGGAGGTTGAGTCCGCTCAATCAAAAGCTTGCCTACCTATAGCAATTCTTTGTCTGATTACTTCTCAATATTTCATGGTCATTCGTTTTTCCAGTAAGATTTAGTTTCTGTCTTCCTTCAGCTCTGCATTTCTGATTTTAATCGTCGTGTCTTTATGCTTAACATTTCTTATGCTTATCCACGCGTGCGTGACGCCATTATAATGCACCATGCTGTGTTCAGCCTCCATATTTTATTCAACAGTCTTGATATTAGCAAAAGTATTGTCGAAAACGCTTGAATGCACATATTTGGACAATGTTTACATTAAATAGATTCAAACATGCATTTTTTTTACGTAAATGGGGAAATTTTGAACATTAAATACCTCGTCTGTCTTCTCAACTCAGTTACAGGTTGGTAGATTTGAATATTTAGTATTAGGTATTGGGAGGGAAAAATGATCAATGCTCCATACACAACGAAACCAGGTTCAATCGCTGTATAATATTCCATTATCATGGCCTTTTCACGGACGAATATCTAACAAGGAACCAGCAATAGGACAATGATTGATAAGCATTTGACAAACAAATACCCCTATTCAAACTCACTACTAATCAGTGATATAAGATATTTACTAAGCTCAGCACCTCAAAGGGGCCAAATAGAAGATATGATTGAGAGACTGTGTTGCAACAACTTTCCATGTAAGCTTTGAAAATTATCATTTAATGGATTTGACCAGGACTTTGAAAATCGACCGGTGGTACAGGAGAGAAATAAACAACTATCTCAGCCCACAAACTGATATCTTTGTAGATATTTACAAAGATTAGCGCAATGCACGATGAGAATACCTGGGTTAAAAAGTCTGTATTGATCCAATCATCAGAGTAGGGAAAATCAGGCCTCACCACTATTCAACCCACTGGCAGTTTGGGAATACCTATCTCACTTACTGTGCCAACGTTCATGTGTTTGCTAAAAGAGTGTTCAGAAAAGGGTGACCATTTCAGACATTTATTCTGCTAGACAAATCATATAGCATTGAACTAAAAAGGTAATGAAAACAGGTGAAGTTATTCACAAATAGAAACTACCGTCTTTTGACAGGATGTTTGGGATGATCAAATAGAAAAATTTAAAAAAAATCATCAGTTGATAAGTTACTTCTCTCACTTTTTTTTCGAGCAGTGATCACTGGATAATTTTATCATTTTCAAGAAACAGGCTGACAAAACTAATGGATCAATTTAGCATGAATTTACATTGCAGAGTGAAAGAAAATTGTGTTCATGAAGCTTTAAGAATGATTTTCTTTTTTCTTTGAGCATCAGAATGCGTTTCCAGACTACAAATAAATCATAGATATTTTTTGGTAATTTCATATTCATGACTGAATTCACAAAACCCTTATTTCAAAACACTCTTGGAGTTTTAGGTTCCTTTGTTTGCAAAATATTTGCTGCCTCGCAGTGGCGTTGCCGGTGAGGTTGGAAATAGTAGGAATACGTATAAATGACCTGTTCAAAGGAATTTATTTATCAATATGAAACTACTAAAGTATAACTCAACATAAAACACAATGGGTCTAATCAAATCATTGACTGAAAAAAACAGTGACCGGAAATATGAATTATAGATGGATGAACAAGTAATCATACTTTGATTACATCTGTTGAAAACCATTGTTGTTTTTTTTTCTAGCTTCGAAAATGATTCTCGTTTCGTTTGATTTTTAGACTTCAAATGAATATTAGATTAATAAACAAATAATCATTTTTTCAATTCCATCTGTTAAAATCGCTGTTTGTTGGAACTTCGAAAATTTGTTCCGTTTCATTGATTCAATCCAATATTATGTGTGTTCTTATGTATATCAACTAGCTTAGTACCCGTCAAACATGACGATATTTTTTGTTTTTGATGGATAGAGTAAAATGATAGAATATATATATATATTTTTAAACATCGTTTTCAATCATATATGGCTCATCTTCTCTTTCTCTCTTTCTCTCTTTCTCTCTCTTATCAGTTTTGAAGAGAGGAAAACTAATGTTGTCCTGCAATTCAAAAACAGACACAGCAAACTTACACAACCAGCTTACATGAGAACTCATAAAACTCATACGGACACACAGCAAACTTGCACAGCTACAACATTCAATCACATAAATCTTCCTCTTTTCCTCTAGTTGAAACCTATCCAATTGCTGGAAGCCCAGCTACTATGTATTTGTATGCATGTATATTGAACGGAAAATAAGGGTTCAGTAGATATTTTGTAGATAGAACCCCCCTCCGGAAGCCTTGGAATCGTTTCCTCAAAACTTTTGAATTTAAAAGCTTTTCTTACACCTGTTTAGTTTGCATTTCAAATTTGTTCCAAAGTTGGTTGAGCTGCACCGATTCCTAAGGAAGGGACTACTTTTGGAGTACCTTCCTTTGATTTTCACAAGAATTCGCTCATTCTGTATTGGCATTTTATTTCATTGCTATGCCTTTTTTTGTCAACCTCCATTCTGAACCGGCTGGGTTTTTTTTTACTATAACAAGAAAAAGAAGAACAATCCGTACCAAAATGAAGGGCATAAAGTGATACGTAAAATCAAGATGCTTCCACCAGCGAACGACGGATCGCCTGCAAGACTGTCTTACTGACTGAGTTAAATTAACAAGTCTTGGATTTTAACTGAAATTTATCATACAGATATGCACAGGCTTATATCATTTTAATAAACGAATAAATAAAAGAAATATTAAACAAAAAATACATGTTTTTTTATTTGCTTCTTTATGATATATACAATACAAAGGTTATAGTAATCATCTTCGGTCGGAATAGGAGTTGAAGAGGAATTTGAACCTGCAACATCCAGTCTTGTCTCCATATTCCTTTCTCCTGTCTTTTTTTTTTTAATGTATTCATTTTTTTTACTTTTTCTATGTAACTTCATTTGATCTCAATTTTTTTTTTTTTTTTGCCAGTGAAATGCTTAATTGATCCTAACCTAATAATAAACACCATCCGATCTAATTGACTTGTTGTTATATTTATTTTTAGTTTTCTTTCATCTATTTTGGACAAACTCCGACTTTTTTCCTCACCTGAAAACAATGACAATTCCAGACATCTATCTAAGATAAAACGGCGAGAAGTTCAACATAATTGATTGAAAGAGAAGTGGAAAGAGAGACTGATTCTATTCATACGTCACCAATCAACACAAGAAAAAAGAGAAGAAGGAACAGAAAGAGAGGAATAAGAAACAAGAGAGAAGAGGGAAACTTTTGACACTAGTTTTCAGTTGGTATCTGGATTGCTTCAAATTATATCTAGAATTGTCTAGATTTTCATGCCATTTATCTATCAAAATATTTAGATACTATTGTCCACCCATGGCTAAAGATTTTTTCAGTTTAAGGGTGAAATGTTTTATGAAAGTCAAGATATCAGAATAACTCGTAGTTTCTTTTTTCAGAATAGAGTTTAACCCTGAAGCAGCCAACCATGTTTTTTTATTTTCTTCCTCACTATCTTTCTCTTTTTAATTCTAAATAATACTTTTCTCAAGTTCGATTTGCCATCATTCTCTGTTTATTATTGAATTCAAGTCCAAGCTAGGGTTGACTCTTTCCCTTTCCGTAACAAGATCTATTCTCACCAAATTTAGGGGTCAGATAAATCCTTCACTGTTTGTCTATCATGTCATTTTAAACCATATATATATATATATATATATATATATATATATATATATATATATATATATATATATATATATATATATACATACATATATATATATATATATTTATTTATTTATAGAGAGAGAGGAAGAGGAAAGATACAGTGATCATCTTAAGTTGGAATAGAAGTCGAAGCAGATTTTGACTTTACAGACGCTAAGCCTTGCTCCATTTTCGTCTCGTTTACTGACAACCTAGTGAATTTTTCTTACATTGAGGTATGGTCCTCCAGCTTTTACCTCACCGAGTGCCATTGATTAGGCAGTCGCCTTCATACCTTCAATCGTAATCACAAAACTTGCTGTGTACTAAATTAGCTGCTGAGTGTACAGGAAAATTTGTTGTATAAAAAGTTTTCCACGCGCTTCTTCTCGTTTCAGGAATCAAACCCGTGACTTCCTGCAAGTGGAGCAGACGTGTAGTCATTCAAACTTTATCCTTAACGAAGAATGGTTTCGTATTTTCCAGCATATGCTCTTGATTTTCATCACTTTTTTTCTTTTATTTCTTCTTTTTTTTTCCTTTTATTCTTCCTTCTATCATTAGTTTCGCTTTTTCTTCTTTTTGCTCGTTTTTATTCCTTTTCATTATCTTTCTATACTTCCCTTCCATTTCATTTCTTTTATTTCTTTTCGTTCTCCATTTATTTTGTCTTATTTTTCATTTTACTGTCTTTCCCCTACTTCATTTTTTTTTCTCTTTTTCCCAGTCTTTTTCTTTTATTCTTTATTTTTCCTCTCCCCTTTACTTTTCTTCCACACTTTTATTTTTACTACTTTTTGTGCTTTATGTTTGATTTTTTCTTCATTTTTCTTTCTGCTTCCCCCTTTTCCTTTCTTTGTAAAATTTCTATTTCTCTTTATTTTGTTTTGATTGCTTTCCTTTCCCTTTTTCCTCTCTTTCTTTCTTTTTTTTTCATTTCCGGTTTTCTCTTCCTTTTTCATCAAACTCCAGTCCTCCAAGTCTGGAGTTAATTGACATTGTTTTTCTTCCGTAGCAAAAACAAGAGCAACAAGAACAATCATCACCAAATTATGAGTGTAAGCTGATAAATGAAAGCCATAATTTGCGGTTTGACCAACCGATTTCCAGGAGTCTGTCTTACTTACTGAGCTAGATTGACAAGTCTTCCATATTGTCAATGACTTTTTCCATGAAGTGAGCGAAGGCTTATTTTATTTGATAAATAAATTCCTTTGTACAATGAATATTCATATTTTTATATTAATTTATTCATTATATATCCATCTCTCTCTCCCTCTCTCTCTCGCTCTTTATATATATATATATATATATATATATATATATATATATATATATATATATAGATAGATAGATATATATATATATATATATATATATATATATATATATATATATATATATATAGATATAGATATAGATATAGATATAGATATATAGATATATATATTGCAACAGTTGCAGTGATCATTTTCATTCGAATTAGAGGTTCGAGTGGAGAGTGATCCTGCAGCTACCTACTTTCCACCTCTTGTTCCCTTCGATCCGTTCAAATTAGTTTCCTCCCCTTTTTTTTCCTAGTTCATTTCTTCCCATTTCTTTCTTCTTTCTTTTTTCTAATTATTTTTCCATCGTCTTCCTCAGAGTTAAATCCATCACTGTTCTCCCTCATCGATATTCACATTTCTCACTTAGTTGGGTACAAGGCTAATTTTATGAGATAATAGTATCCGAAAATAATGTTTGTGGGTCTGCTCGCTTAGAACAATGAGGATTTTTTGCACCAACAGTTTTTCCATTTCTTTCCCATCCGTCAAACCGATGCCCCTCACCGCCCTTCGATGAAATTGTATAAAGCACAAATTATCTTCTTTTGTGCGGCATTTCCAGAAACCAATAAATCAAATCGTCTTTTAAATTTGTTTTAATGAATAAGCAACAAAAATCAGACTTTTAGTTTCTAGTTCACTTGGTCTTTGATAGATTTACGCATGCATACGAATATATGAAGGATGCAATGTTTTAAAAAATACAATGCATAAACACCCACCCATACATTTGTTCAACTTGCAATGATTGTTATTCCATAATTTATGAAAATCTATAGAACCATGTATTTACTAAGTTTATCTCAGAGAGACAGAGATAGAGTGAGAGAGAGAGAGAGAGAGAGATGCCAGGACAACATCCACAGATGGACAGACATCAAGCTGAGTAACGCCCTTACAGAGTTTCAGAGTAGAGAGGGGACAAGAAAGACGGTTGCCAAAAAAAATATTTTCACTTCCACGGTCGGTCAGACTAAGAGATTAAATGAAATGAAAATGGTAAATGTGATTTCAGACAGGCACTAAGTCACAATGTTTAAGAACTTAGTAAATACCAAACTCCTTAGAGTAATAATTATCATCAACCAATCTTCTTAACCATTGATCAAAAGGGAAGTTTCTTTTATGTATTAAATGAGCTTATCTTCGATTGGTATATGATCACAATTGTTGAGGATCCATTGAAGGTGAAACATCCTACACTGGTGGATCAGACTGCAAGACAAGCTTGTTGACCTTAATTGAATCTGGAAAAAGACTAAATGAAAAATGTTGATCAGACGGATTGTGCTGCGTCAGCTATGTCACCTCCGAGTGTAATGAAATAAGTATAAACCTTCGTCTATATTATCAAAGTACAAAGTACCTCGACAATCCAGTTAGATATTTGATAATTTGAAATGATTTACACATGTGTGTAAAATTGACATTAATTGGGTCAAGTGAGCAAGTTTCACATTCATAATGACCGAGCTTGCCCATTCTTCACGTCAAGAGCAGGATTTGTTTTTTTGGAGGGGGGGTTAATTACCCAGGTCTGTCTGCCCATCCACTTACCTACAGTCAAGAATTGTCAAGTGGTAGCTATTTTGAATACATCTATACATCGGATCAACCAACTTACGGGAATGTTGTCAAGTAAAATGTCTCAGAAAAATAATTTGTTGACGGTTTTAGATGGTAGTACTATTCACGAACAAACTATAATGCTAAACTGAACCCTTATTTCTCGTTCAGTATTCGTTTATGCATTCTACTGATCTATCTTGTGTTTATATGAAACATTTAGGTCTGTTAGTATCTATTCCATCAAACATTGGTTAAATATTGACGCAGATCAACTATTTTTGCGGGGAGATTTTAAATGCGTACTTAATGTACCTAAGGGAAGAACTTGAACTATCTGATTTCTCAAAAATAATGTAAGAGTTCTAGAGAATGGGTGGTAGCGTCAAGGAACCTGGCTTTAAATGTAAAGCCATAACTTCTCACTCAATTTTTATGCATATAAATATTCATAGTAGCTGAAACAGCCAGATGGGGTAGAATTCCGATAGTATTTATTAAAGTATAGGCTATCAAAAAGCCAGTCAGACTTCAAATTTCAAGATATTAGCATACTTCGTCTGGTTCGAGGTTATTGACAATATTGAAGTCTACACTAAACGAATATTTTTTTAACTTCAGGGTCAGAGCTATAAATCATATGAAGAGATGTTATCGGCTTGGCCGTCTTCAATCCATCAAATTCTGACCAACCGAAATTGGTGGACAGAAAATATTCACTGACAGACATGAGGCTATTTGCCAGAAGAAATGCAGACAGTGTCTGTAGTTATCTCTTGCCAAATTTTCTCAAGAACTCAATACCTGTCAAAACAAACTATAAAACAAATGGTACTCTTTTCTGCAGGCTTATGATATGATTAACAGTTCATCAAATTACCTTCAGCATATTTACAAAACCAATAAGTTCGGTCGAATACATTTCTGTCGATTTGGTAAAATAGGTACTATCTAGTAATTATTGTTATTAGAACCCGTTCACAAAGATGGCAGCATAATCAATATAGGTTTTTTTTCCAGTTTTCAATTAATTCTAGCTGACTAACTATCTATCCGTCACACTTACGGGCCGTACCAATAAAAAAAGGACAGACACTTGAGAAAAAATACTTATTATTATCAACAAAAGCCCATTATCGTCCATCGTTGGATATACACCTTCCCCAAGATTCGGAAGACCTCTCTATCATGTACGTCGCAGAGCCAGGACTTTCTGAAACTTGTTTAGGTCGTCACGCCATCCTGTTTTTCTACAGGCCACAGATTCGCATATAATTTCACATGTTGTGATCCTGGGCATGACTAGCTCCTGTGCACGTTGCGTGCTTCTCAGTTTGAAAGTTAATAATTTGATTAGCTAGGTGACTATTGGGAGGATGCATTTATTGTATACCCTACTTTTTAGACTAATAGGATTTTTTTGTCTTAGGAACTTTGAGCTTCACCCTAGAAACACGTGCGGGAATTCACCCTCGAAATAAGTTATTAGCTTGGGATAGGGTCCAATTCACAATGTAGGTTTATGCTGAATTGGTCCCTCAGTTTCCGCTTGGCAGCGTTCTTGCTTGCTTTCAGGAAAAAAAAATTGGATTTTTTTCATTGATGCAACAAAAGTCATGTCATTGATCACCCGTCCTTCCATTGTTTTTACTGATCATACTCCATCGCTGATTATATCAAATGCACATGTGTAGGCCAGGCCCAAAAATCTGTTGTGTTTCACACGGGTATCACAAAACGGAAACGGAAGAGACGAGGATTAACCTAGAATCCAAAAGAGTGTTTGAGTTGCAAATGAATCGAATAGTCTGAAAGAGGAAAAAGGGTCAAAGAAGCCAAAGGTGTACATTTGTTTTTGTGTTTAGTCTTAGCTTCATTGTTAATCTCCACTAGCTTTTTCTTCCTGTGTTCTGAAAAGATGCTAGTATGCACCTGCCAATGTTAATTAACTCAATCGACGTCATCGTATTGTAAAACAATGAATCAATTTTACTACATTACGTAGCATTGGGTCCCTTATCTGTAGAAAAACGAATTGCCTTTCCCGTGCAGTCTAAATCTCTCTCCCTCTCCCTCTTGCACTTGATTACAGATCATTAAACTGGGCCAGACTTGAAAACTATTTAGGCAATTTCTTACTCCTGATGGGTAAGTTCCATCAGATGACTAATTTTTACGTTTGTTGAATTCAATCAATTTTAAGTACTTCCGATGCAAAATAAAAATCATCCTGAGAAAGGTATCTAATAAATAGGTAATTGCTGCTGTTGGTCGTTAAATTCAAAGCCAGGTTTCTTACCGCTAACAATGATAAAGACAGTAGCCTTCCTAGCAATGGTCAGCCATAGGCAAGTAACTGACCTTTCTGTCCTTAGACCGTGAGATATATCGCTGGGAGAATCAATACAGCAAATTTATACGCATACAAGCACGTGTGCACATATGTATACATGTGTGTACTAAAAAAAAATTATGTTTGTTAGCCTGCAATTCTAGCTAGGTAGAGTGACAGCCAAGCCTCCCATTATTCAACAATCTATCGAGGGTTTTGATTTACGATGTGAGCGTCTGAGTCCGTTTTTGGCTTGTTTTGATAATCTAATGTGAACAGGTATGACATTTCTTTTCTGTGTAGATCGACTCATAAGGTCAGCATAAATTCAGTTGATTCGTATATGTTGTATAGTGGTATACTCAGCTATCAACCTCTTGTAATGTGTTGCTCGATTAGGGACTTAGTTAACCGGGTCTGGTTCGATCTTGTGTTTATTTCTAATTTGTTTCTCGTCTTAAACGTTACTAATTTTCAAATTTCAAGAAGGGAATGACGGACCTTTTTTTTTTTGTAGAAAGTATTATTTGTTTAAAGGAAGTATTTTTTTCTATTTCTCTGTTGTCTGTTTGTCGACAACAATTGAGATATAAAGGAACAGAGACTAAAAAGGAAAAACCCCTGCAGTTGCTGTGAGCTGTAGACGGGGGCCAGCCGATCGGAAGGTATTCAAGGTATAACCCTTGTTTATCAATCAAACATTACTCACTTAGCATTGAGCTTTCTAATTGGTTGTAATCCTTTTCCTGAACTGTTTAATATTCTGTCTTCTCTTTATCCAAGTTTATATCCTTTCATTGGGTCACCCCTTTTTTTTCCTTCTTTATTTCTTCCTATTTCTCACCGCTCTTTCTCTCTTCCCCTCTATCTCTCTCTTTCTCTCTCTGTCTCACTTTCTCTCTCTCTCTCTCTCCCTCTCTCTCTCTCTCTCTCTCTCTCTCTCTCTCTCTCTCTCTCTCTCTCTCTCTCTCTCTCTCTTTTATCCGTCCCCTGTTTTCTTTCTGTACAGCATTTTCCCTCTTGCTTTAAAAGTATTCACATATCCTTCGTTTTTTTTTTGTCTCTCTACGCTTATATTTCTTGGGCATCTTGCAAAGGGATTGGGATCACTCGGAAGAAGATCCAGCTCCTACGCGAATCCTGAAGCAAACAGAACCTCGGATGTAAGAATAAAAACTCAGCCGGGAAATCTCTTTCAGAAGAAAAGCAGAGTTGCATTAATCTCGAAACCGAATTTCCCCAATCCAAATTCCACTCACGCACACAAACACACGCACACACCCTCACACAAGACGTTGATAAATTCCAGATTCAAGGCACCTCTAATGGACTGCCAGCAAGATTTTAATCTTTTATCCGTTTTTTTCTTCCTCCCCATGTGGTCGGTCCAAACGTAAAAGCTATCTTTCAGACTTTGCAAATGGTGCCACACTGTCTGGAATTTTGACTCCTTTTTCTGTTTTTGGCTACAAAAAAAAAATCTAGCCTTTTTTTTCCTTTTTCATCTTTTTTTGCAAATGCCGATAAATTTAAAACATTTTCATATCAGAATTCAAAACTTGTTGAAACTTAAAACCCTTACTCCCCATAAAACCTTATCCTACTTATTACTCAACACAATCAATTTATTCGTCGTATTGTATTTCATAATCAAAATTTACCCTTACCAGTTTGGTTTTGACATCTTACTAAAAGAATCATAATATCGTAGGACGAGTTATTCTATGCTTTGTACTTGACATACCACTTACTAAGACGAGTTATATCGTCTATTGACCAAGACTGTCAACTTGCAAAGACGAGCTATCTCACCCCTAGTACTGGAATGACGACTCACGAAGGGTATTCATTTTGTCCATGCCAGTAAACTAGTTAAAAGGTACGTAAAAAGAAAATGATTAATATAAAAGAGTACTTATTCACTACAGCAAAGAGTCACGCTAAACGGTATCGAATTCCTTACCTATTGATCAAAAAAATCTCATTTGACGGAAATTCAAAGATGGCTACAGCTGGGTTCCCAGAAAAAAGTGCCCTCAGGAGATCTGCGCATCTAGAAATCGGTTTGCGAGAGAGTGCCCATCGCGAATTGCTCATCATAAGATCATGAAAAGAAATAAGAGAATTCGTGGAAGAAAAACATTATATCATTACTGCTTTGAATAAATTGTTTTTTTGTTTTGTTTTGTTTTGTTTTGATCTGCTTATTTCTTTTCATTTCCCACTTGAAATATATATCGGAACCCCTATGTCAAGGTTGTGCCAAAGGTTCTATAATATTTGCAATTCTCTCATTCATTATGTTCGAGCTGGTGGATGTGTGGAAAAGAAAACAATAACAAACACATTTCTATTAATTGAAAATAAAAAATGTGTAAGAGAATCATGGGCAAATTAAATATCGATGCACAGTTTTTTTCCCTCTATAAATCCGTGAGGGGTAGATTCCCTGAAGATCACTTTCCCGGTGTCCGATCTTGTGATAAATAGATTTCCTGATGTGCACTCTCACGGTAACCCTAAAGCTATGGCCACCGTATTGTGGCATTCCTTCTAATAGACTCTGAATTTGTGGTACAAAATAACAAAAGTACTGCTCAGAGTAAGGATCGAACTCCCTACACATGTAAATTGTCTTTGAAACTAGGTTCCTAAACATCGCTATGTATCAGCAATTGTGAATAAAATATATAAGATTGAATTGTGGACTTGATTCACAATCCAACTATGTAAGCCCCCGGTTCCTTATATCACCTTGATTCATGAGCAAGACATTGAGATGAAGTGTCATTTGTCTTAAACAGTTCTCCAATATTGTCATTTTACTCACATGCCTGTCAGATTAACTATTAATCAATACCCTTCTACTCATCGCATTAGTTATTCCGAATATTTTCCAGGAAGATATTTCCTAAGCTTCGCTTAGTCTGAAAAAAAAAAGTACTGAACTCACTACATTGGGGAATACTGTACAAGATTAGCTTGAAACACCCTGCAGTACAAACTGATACCAAAAAGCAGAAACATGGGAAGCTGCTTATTATGATCACTTCTTGACGGGGTATTTCTCAGATAACAATAACCGGCAGAGAACATTAAGTGGATGATAGAGGAGGCCACTTATCCTGGTCACTATAAATAATGTGTTTGGTACTAATTGATTACAGTTATATTAAAAGTTTGATAACATTATATGATATCCTCTTCATGTAACACTTTTATCAGTATTCGTTAAATAAACGCATCAACCTCATTGAATTGAAGACACGGTAACATCTTTTTATATTTCACCAAATGTCAGTCAGTTTGTCTGTTGTCGTATAACTCAATAATGGCCAAAGATATAGCCAGCAAATATTTCATGGTTATTAATGGGACCCTGGAGCTGGTTTCCAAGATGTTTGCTTCCTAAAATTCGGGCCAAAATATGTTTATAGTGGAGGTTATATTCACAAATTGGATATTCGGTAAATTGGGCCCTAATTTCGTAACCAGCCATGTTCATGATTACCAAAAGTATTTCTATTTCATACACCAAATTTATCTACTTAATCTGTGTCAGGATAACACTGCATATCAGTTCCCAATGATTTTTCTGTGTGTACTAAAATGACCCCGAAGCTAGTTTTGAGCTTGATGCGTTTATTTAACTAAATATTTACAATTAGTCCAATTCACCGATTGCCCGTCTTAGATTTTTAGAGTTATGGTTAGCAAATTTTTGGTAGTTGCTTATGAGACCCTGAAAGACGTTTTTGTACATTTATCATGAAGACTGGAAAAATAATAATGTGAGGTCTGTATCCACACTCTGCCCGATAATAATGATCTGATTTCCAACTTGTCTAGATAGTCACACCATCTTATATTTTACTGGTCACAGTTCCTCTAAGTCATGAGTCCACTGGTTGTCTGTCATTCTTGCAACATGGCAATGGGCTTTTTTTTTTGGCAGTCTCTCCATTTGATTTTGAACGCAATCTTCTGATGTTCACGCTGAATAGTTCTTAGTTTGGGGGTCGATCTTTTGGTCAGGATCTAGTTTGGGGGTCGATCTTTTGGTCAGGATCTATGTTTCAGCTTTGTACGTTTCTATCAGGAGGGAGTGCATTGGCTGTAGGCCCTCTCTTTTTAAAATTAATGGGATGTTCTTGTTCTTAAAGGTTGAGCTTGCCAGCCCAGAGCGATTCTTTGCTTGATTTCTTCTTTTTATGAGGGTTCCATAAAGATTTGTTGTCCTTGGTACTTGTCGTGGTATCTATCCAATAATAAAAGTCTGGTTCCATTTTCCATTTATTTGTATGTGACTCCCATCCTAAATAGCCTTGATGATACCTTATACCCAGGGGTATAGAATCAAGATACTGATCGCAGTTTTGATCTCATATCATATCATATTGTCCATGCATCTTTTGTATTCAGTCCTATAATTCAAACTGATTTCTTTGTAGGGTTTACACAATGATGACATCATTATCTGCCATTGTAAGAGCCAAAAGAAATCTTATTCAATCTATATTTCGGGTGACATACGACCCAATAGCCTTGTGAAAGAGATCTATTGGACAATTGTTTTTAATATATATGTATATATATATATATATATATATATATATATATATATATATATATATATGTATATATATATATATATGTATATATATCCCACTGATCATAGGAAGCTCAGGATATATCTTCCAGGAATTTAAAATCTGATAGAGGGCGTTCGTAAGTCAGTGCGATTGAAGGGCCACTGGGACACATACGTCCCAAAGTACCTCAAAATGATATCTACTAAAGATATATATCTCAACAGTCATTAAAACCACGGGATATATATGCCCCAGGAAACAAGAAAAAAGGGCTTGAGCAAGTCAGTGAAATTAAAAAGTCACTAACACGGACTGGACAATCATATTGGCGGTATAAGACAAGGAGTTTCAAGATTGACCATTAGATTATATCGTAACAATGACCACTTGTCGTTCTATCAAAAGCCAATATATTGCTGATCCTATTCACAACTTCTTCAATTCTATTATATTGGCTTTCTCCCAAAGGTCCATTATTAAATTCGTCCATTCAATTCTTATTGCTCGCAGCTAGGCTAGTACAAGGTTCCTGGGTGTGTGGATGACAAAAGAAAGGCAGATGGAGTCATGAGTACTTTTATCAGTATGTTGTCAAGACAACAGGGGAAGCAGTCGTTCTGAAGTTGCATTTTTGGGGGTGAGGAGTCGAATTTTGTTGTGCGTAGAGTAACGTGCCATAATTTTCACGCAAAACGAATTTTCACTCATCCATTATTTCCGTTACTTACATTTTGATATTTTATATCTTTATTTAATTATATAGCCAAGACAGATATTTCATAGACACATATTTTTATATGTGAATGTAGATTTATGATTTGAATAAAAATTAAAAGATTTATATAATATGCAGTTGTTATTTTTTATCGACTTCATCAGATTTCTTAAGTACCGCTGTTCCAAACAGCTTCAAACTCGACGCTGCAATGCCTGGGGTTCTGCAAAATATATGCAGTAGATATCAACTTCGTTTAGTAGTCAGTTGTAAGGGCTTTTAAATGCATACACACACATGTGCACGCACACTCACAGAGATTTTTCGAATTATACTCAGATGTTCAACAAAATTTGTTTGTCTTATTCTTTTCATTTTTACAGTTGTTGTGACACCTAAGTCGAACATACATTTTCACACAGTAAAGTGTTGTAAACTAAAGCATCTGGTAATCCAAGGAAATGTCTCATTCGATCTGGTTCTGAAATATAGGACTTTCATCAGTAAATAAAAGCAATTATAATCTCGAATGATAACACAATCCATGTGCTCTCCAGAAAAAGTCAAGTATTTTACTTTAAATACGTAACTTTTAATAAATGACGTACGCTCTTCATAATTAAAATGAAATGGTAAAAACCAAGCCTGGTTAGTCACCCATAAGAAACCGTTTTCTGGTAGCATTCTGTGTTGAGTTTGATCCATTAAAGATTTGGAGAAAGGGGTCGTTTTTTTTTTTTTTTGGTGACAGATTAAAAAAAAAAACGTGAATGCTGCCGGACAAGAATTAAGAGGATTAACTCATATTGCAAATTTAACCTCCTATAAACTATTCTTAAATATTTTTGTAGACATAATGAGGAGTGATGTTTAAATTTCCAGCCCTCTAGCTCCATCGATGTGTAAGGTGAGCGTGACACATAAATAGAGAGCCAGTCTGACAGACACAGTAACTTAAAAAGTTGTTGATATGTTCACAGTTTTCGTTGACGCTTCCTAAAAATTTTTTCTCAAACCCCGTAGGGAGGATTCGACAATAGAAAAAGAGAGATTGTCTTTTGAAAAAAATAATCCGTCTCACATTATAACATAGTGATTTCTATCATAGAAAAAAAAAGTAAAGAGACGAAAAAGACAAAAATTCCAATCGACTTTTCCATGAGCGAATAATTAGTGAAACACGACTGGAAAAAATATTGAAACTTTACGTTTTTACTCACTGCACCCCGTCTTTCCTTCTTTTAATTCTTTCTGACGCTTTCGCCCTGAGCAGATACATTCCATGATTTTGCAAATCTACATTCGATAATAAGTGATGGAATAAACAAAATGAATATCAAGTCTGGTTAGTCACACAATGGAAACTGTCACAAGGCCAACGTCTTTTGGCAGCATGACGAGTTGGGGGTGATCAATTAAAATATTTGGAGGGAAGGGTAATCAATGGATAAGTTACTTCTCTTGCCTTTTTACGGGGACAGTGATCACTAAAATAAAATTTGAATTTCAAAAATTGATCCAAGATGCAAACCAAGAGATCAGTTTGGTACATTGCAAATTAAAGATCCTATAGAAAACCTACCTAGGGGGAGAATTTTAAAAAAAAAACATTAAAAAAAGAACTCTTATACTAGACATAATAAAGAGTGAATGTAAAAAATTTCATCTTTCTTCCTCCAGTGGTGTGGCTCAGACGTGTCAAACATACATATCCAGCAAGACTAACTTAAAACATCGAGGGAACCTACGTTGACAGATCTTACGACAGTTTTAGTTGACACTTTCTAATAGAGCCTTCAGAAGAATAAAGATTTGAAAAACACGAATGTAATGCTCTATGCTCATTTCATACGATAATCGAATGAAGCTCACGGTACTGTTTGACGTCTCTGAGTCTTACGAGAGTAACATCAATTTCACACAACAATTTCTCATAATTCCTTCGTGTTTGCCCCGCTAAAAAATACATAATTTCTGGTTAAAAATAATCTTTCCTATATAATATTCAGCGGTAATTTGCTGAAAGTTCTTCAAACAAATTTTACTCAGAAATTGCGCAGTTCTGGGTTCGATAAATTCATTGCTACTACTTGATCATTACATCAGTTATCGTTTTTCTACATAATTCAACTTGCCTTTCCGCCTTCCCCCTCTGTCTCCCTTGTTGTTGTTGATGTTGTTGTCGTTGTTGTTGTTGTTGATGATGATGTTGTTGTTGTTGTTTTTGTTGTTGTTGTTGTTGTTCTTCTTCTTCTTCTTCTTCTTCTTCTCCTTCTTCTTCTTCTTCTTCTTCTTTTGTCATGCACCGTCAAAAATGACGTCATATTTGAAATTCATGAATACACAATATATTTTATATACGTGGATCATAGATTTACTTTGGAGTGAGGTCGGAGAATAGAATTTTACGATTTCTTTGTATTGCATTCAACATTTTTCATTTTTTTTTTTCAATCCAACATTTTCACTACGTCATCAGAACATGAAATTCTAGATTCTATTTAGTGATGATATAGCTGAGTTGTCTCTTTGCATGAAAGGAGACAAATACACTAATAGATACAAATGACGTATTATTATGGTTAGATTTTTACCCTGCAACCCCACAAAATTATCATAATATTTTGAATTGCTTTCTTATTCTTATTCATGCCCTCAATTTACGCCATGGTAGTAAAGGCAATAATACAACTATTGGTGATATGATAATAAATATACAACCGTTGGGGAAGAATAAATAGAATGCTTAAAGATTTCATATGATTTTCTGTTATCCACAGAGCTCTCATTTAACTTTATTACATGTAGGATGAACCGAATAACTGTATTCAAATAAACCTTTTCTGTTTTTCAAAAATATCTGGAAGATGAGTGTGATTATATATATATATATATATATATATATATATATATATATATATATATATATGTGTGTGTGTGTGTGTGTGTGTGTGTGTGTGTGTGAATACGTTTGTGAATATATGCATGTCTATTTGTTTCATGAGTGGGCATAGTGTAAATAATAACAGTTTATCAGACGTTTGAAAACTTACAAAACATGCATTGAAAAGATAAGATCAAACGGGTTGTGGCCATTTGACGTCAATGGGTCAAAATCCCGACTTGGTGACTAGAACAAAAAATAATGGCTGCTGGTTGCTTGACACCCGTGTGCTTAAAGATAAAGGCACAGTCGCTAAAAAAATATTTATTGAAAGGAAAGAGACGAAGAAACAAAGACGGTGAATGAGGAGCAGACAAAGGCAACATAGAGATAGTTAAAATGCTCGGTGATTAAAAAAGATTTGATAAATTAAAATTGAATGCCTCCAAGAAGGAAAGAGAGGGATTGTGGAAAGGCAATGGTAAGAGACATGCGTAGATTCGAGCTGAGGCGAGAGATAAAGGATGAGGGATAGCGTGCGTCAAGGGTGTAAAAAGAAAAAAAGACCAAATCAATATCGGAAGGCAGACTTTGGAGGAATGGAGTAGTTAGCAGCCCAACTGAGGCCTGTATGCTTGTCGGGGTCGCAGAAAATTAGTCGTGGCAAACGAGACGTGATTCGTTAGTCACTCAAACTTTCTCCTTCTCCGGGCTAATTGTAACAAATATTCTTGGAAATGCGATACGAGATGTATTTTGTTTGATTAAATGTTTTGATGTGATTAGTCTGAGTTCTTTGTCGACAATTTTTTTGCGTTTGTAATTCGTTATCGACAAACCGAATGAAGTGAATTATGATTTTAAAAAAAGTAAACAACTGCAATTACTTCATTAAAAAATGAACCTCTCTCGTTTTGACTGCACGTTCTGTTTACGGATGCACACTCAAATGCATTACGTGACTCTCTTAGCTGGATCAGTAAGAGCTGTGGGTAAGGTTAACCCGTGTGATTTTGAGTCTCAAAGGGAATCCATCTTTTGATTATCATCTGCACAGTTCACTCGTTATTGTCGACTGACAGTCCAAGTATTGTTACAACAAAAAGGAAATAAAGAATTAATATGACAGAGATTACTAGGTAAATATTGTCAATATTGCAGTGTTCAGTATGTTATCCAAAACTAAAGAGTGAGCCTTGTCATTATTCAATAGAACGATGTTGGTAATAATGATAACGATTCATCTTAGAATTCAAAACAAGACTAAGAAGCCTGAAGAACATTTTGACCTTCAAAATCGATTAAAACAAGATGAATCTTCTAGCTTGATAAACTTGAAAACAAAGGGGGATAAATTATTCAATAATGTCAACTAGTTGGCATATCTTTCGTATGTATTTTATTTGGGAGTGTTCCTCTGGACACATTGGGTGTGCATGCCAAATTTGGTTGTGTAACTCAGACTTTTAGAAATACATACTGATCAGACCATTATCATCAAGGTGCAAGCAACTGCACACCCTTGTATATTTTGCTGTAATTGTTGTCAGCACTTGGCTGTGAAAGGTTGAAAAAAAATTGATTCCACCGAAAATCGACCATTGTAAAATGATATAATAAATAATGTTATTCCAGACATCTACCAAACATACGGAAAACTCGGGAACGCGACTGGTTGAATGTAATGAAAGAACTCTTTAAATAGTGCTAGTGACTCATGTAAGAATTCAAGGCAAAACTAAAAAAAACAAAATCCTTCTGCAAAATTCCCATGGATAAAAATGTTGAGGTAGCAATACGAGTTTTAAGAAATCGCTGATGTAAATATATATAAGTAAAACTACGGCACCGTGTCGAGTGCACCAATACAAAACACTATCCCGTGTGTACATAAATTTCTGATTTTCGTTAGCTGCTGAAAACACTACAATAACTACTGCTACTGTTGCTGCTGATGATTGTAAAACAACATGTATTTATCTATTTATTTCCACTTCACTCCAAGAATATAGTGTCACTTTTCTACCTCATTTCGAAATTTTAGAACAGGGTCACTGGGCCAGAAGCGATTATCGATTTGTGACAGTCCAAATATTTTGACTAAAACGAATTGTAATTTCCATGGAAGTTAAGACGATTATTGCATATTTGGTTATACCAACTGTTGAAAATCACCCTAAAACGGAGTGGGTTTATCTACACAAATAACCCCCTCCATATGACAGATATTCGACTAGTATTTACAATGATTTCCTCATCAGAATTTCAAAGAATCCCGAGACGGTGAAATTATACATTAACCGATTTGCTTGGCTGAAAGCAACAGAAATGAGAAGATAGGTCGAAATACCCCATCGATGCATTTTATTTATGCACATAATACATTACAGTTATGAGCTTCCTTTTATTCTTTTGAACCTTTCTCCAAATCACTGTTTTCTTTCAAAGAGAATTGCTTCCTTAATTCTTTGGCAATTTCTGTGAAGCACTAATAACATAGCTTCTATAGAGTAATTTCGAGTGTAACTTAGTTCACTTAACGCCATAGAAAGACTAAAGAATTAGAAAAGGAACTAGTTTCACCAATTTTCTGTATATTCATAAAGGAATTCACCAACAATATGATTGACGAAGAAAGTAATTTGGCAGACGATTCTTTCTGTCTCCACTCGTAAGAGGCGGTCGAATTTTTTTTTTCTTTTTTCCCTCCACCTATCTAAGATTTCTTCGATAAGCAAAGGCAAAATAACCCATGAGACGTAAATAACCATAGCATAGATAATTGAATGCATAAACATCCAAACCTACTCATTTTCTTAACAAATAACGTCAAAAAGAGACAATCGATCATAATAACAAGAACTGAAAGTTCAATGAGGCATCAAAAATAGGGTTTAAATGCAAGTATTGCCAAATAATAGGACCCTGAGAAGAATATAATTTCAGGTAACTAGCTTCTCATAGAGGAACACCTTTCCATTAAGTTTGAAGTAAATTTGACTTGAAACAGCAGGGAAAATCGATTTCGATTGATGTTGAATCATGTAATTTAAGCGTTTTATTTACCTGATCACATGTCCCTGAGTGGAAGATATTTCTAGATAAGAAGCATCTTATCAAAAGGACACTTTATTTTTTGTTTGATGATCGAATTATTTCAGCCAGCAAACTTTATACTCTCTCATGAGTATTTAAGCTTTTTATTTTATTTTCCAGTCGTGAAATATCATATACCAAATATATGTAGTTAGAAATGTGTATCTCTTTTTTCCAGATAAAGATCATATTCATATTGATATCCACAATCTGATGTCCCCAATATTCGCGACCGTCAAATAGGTTTGTTTTGATGGAGTGGTTGGTGTAGATATCAAAATCCCAGAGTATTTTATGATTTTTATAAGTTTCTGGTTTGTGTTGATACTATTTGTCTACATGTCCGAACCTAAGTTTTTTGCACAGTTCCCTGAATTTGGCTATCATTACTGTTTGCCATGTGTATTTTTGCATTTTCCCTGGTACAGTCTGCTTTTTAACTAATATACTGTCTCGTATTGTTCTTAACAAAAATAGTATTTACTGTTTTTCTTGGGTTTGTCCGTCTCTGCACTAAAATAGTTAGTTCTGATGATTTTTTTTTCTGGGCTGCTATGACCCAGTATTGCATTTCTCTCTTCAGGTGACCCCTGCCCAAGCCATATCAATGATCGTTCGCCTGCGATGTTTTCTAATTGCATTTCTAATTCTTATGGAGTATTTTATCGTGTTTTTATTTTATCTGTTATTCCCCTTGTACCTATTTTACTCTAAATCTGTTCGGGGCTCTTTTTATCATATTTACATCGTGCATTTATTGAGCATTTGTCAATCTTTTTTATTGGACACAGTATTCAGTCACTTTCCTCCTGTCCATTTCACTAAAGATCTGCCTGTGATATTTCTGGTGTTTAGAGCCTGATGCTTATTATCACTATGGGAAATTTTGGTGAAAAATGGTCACATGATATGTCAGGCTGATACATCAAAGATGGTGGTAGTGGGAGATGCGTGAGACTGAGGTAAAGAAGGGAGGGAAAGAGGTTGTGTGGTGCAACTATAATGACTCGTCACTTAACAAAATCCTCTTTTCGGAAAAAAGCCAAAATGTGACGTAGAACTAAAAAGCAAAGGCAACTTGTATTTGAATTTTATTAAATGATTTTACTTAGAAGAAAAACTAGGGAAAAAAAACTTTTTTCAGTGGAAAGGTTTATCGTTCGAAATAGTGAACAGGAGATAATTCCATCCGTAAACTTATCACCTTCAACTGGAGGAGTCCATGGTTATGGACTGAGAGCCAAGGAAATAACACCGTTCATTATATAAGTAGATATTCTCTCTCTTCTCTTCCTTTATCGTAGCTCAACTTATTATGAATTTGTCTACAGTATGTATTCCGCTAGTAGTAAATTCGACGACGATACAAAGGATGTCCATCATTTTCTGGTATCTCTTTTATCCTCTTGATTCCGAAACGTATATTGCACTCTTCTGTTTCCAGGCTATACAACTATTTTCTTTATAAATTCGATCCTATTGACCACCCAAAACTTCCTTTCATTTCTCTACTGTCTGTCTTTATGAATCAAAAGCGGATATATTGCAGTCGTTAAAATACAGTAGTCGCTTTTGTTGCCATATGTCACTGGTCATAATGCTTTGGCTCACCAGTGTA